>UYYA01000472.1:0-54643 GCA_900624975.1 Angiostrongylus costaricensis
TTTGGTTATGGAGGCGTCTGGCCGAGTAGATTGCTATCAACTTGACCTTTCCAGGCTCTGAGGGAGGCGAAATCCGCCAAAACGTCAGCTTATTCGTGAATAAAGAATAATAACACCTCGCGTTTGCTCAACAAAAATACGAAAAATTACTTGATTAATGCCGAGGTTAATAGAAAGTCGGTCGTGGGAGTTACAAACTTTTCATTTGTGTCGTCCTAAACAGGATTAACACAACACTGGGCAAAGAACAGCTATGTGAGCAACCAGCGTTTCGAAAAGGGCTCAGTTCGATAGACCAAGCCATAACAATACTATCACCATTCTACAACGGTATTAACATCGACGTCAAAAGAGGAGTTAGGTAAGGCGGTACCATCTCTCCAAAATTATTTGCCGCCACCGTCCAGAACGTCATGCGAACATTGGAATGGGATAATATGGGAGTGAAAATCGATGGTCGGCAGTTACACCATTTTCGCTTTGCTGATGACTTCGCTCTTATAACAGCAAACATTAGCCAAGCGGAACGTATGCTTGCCGACTTTGATAAAGCCTGTGGAAAGATTGGTCTTCGACTACATCTTACGAAAACAGTGTTCATGAGGAACGGATTGCTTTCGTATGGCCCATTCACGCTCAACGGAACGAATATACCTGAATACTCCAGTTTCGGGAAATCAATATGATGAACGACTCAGCTCCAGAGTTGAGCAGAAAGAAACGAACGGCTTGGGGAGCTTTCAAGAGCATCGAGGATGTGGTGGAGAGGACAAAGAACACCCGACTCCGTGCCCATCTTTTCGACTCAGCGGTACTTCCTGCCCTAAAGTAGGCGTGAGAAACCTGGCCGCTGCGTAAGCAGGATGAAAGATCACTCAGCGTTATCGAACGCACAGTCGGAAGAACGATGATAGGAGTATCCCGTTTCACACAATTAAGGGATGAGATCCGAAACTCCGACCTACGTCAACGATCAAAAATTAAAGATGCCGCTCTGTACGCCAGACAATCGAAGATGAGGTGAGCCGAACACGTAATGCTATGAGCGACAACCGATGGACAAGAGCTGTTAGTAACTGGATTCCTCGGGATGTCAAACTACTGCAGGAAGACCACCGACTCAATGGTCAGAGTTCTTCACGAGGAGCCTAGAAAAAAGATATGATGCTTGACAATTCCCTACAGCGAGCAGAACCCACTGGGCTACTCGTGCACGCGTCAGGGAAAAATGGGAGATTTAATGGCGCCCGCTCCAGTCACACGACGATCAACGGGACTACAGGTGATAAAGGCGATTCTGCTCTCTGCTGATCTTTTTAAAGACGGAATCAGGAGAACTATGTGGTTAAGAAGCGAGTTCAAGACAGAATACCATTGAACCGGCTGAAGACACACCGATAGCAAATTCTAGTGAAACGGAGAAAATCACTCTTGCAGAAGAAGTTCAATAACAATATCAAGAAAGCTTGAGAAACAGAGACTCTTATGTTATGAGAATGTTATCTTATCCTCACTGTGGAGCGTCAGTGATTATCTAGGTGATATTTGTTTCTTTTCAAACAAGAAAAGCTATCAATGTACATAGTCTTTCATGAATAAGGTAAAACGTTAATAAAAAACTTTATTCGGCTAGTATTTCGGCTTAGAAAATCCTTTATTGGAATCGACTCCATGCGATCGCGAAGACTCATATCGGAAGAATAAATGGCTGCGGACAATCGTCTCGGACAGTTAGTGAAGAAGACAAAGACGCCGAAATCTTAGCCAGATGAAGTATTTTTTATCAAATTCGAACTAGAATCCCTGAGGGACGCGCCATGCATTCGACTTCATCAAGCGTCGCTAGCGGATATTGAATGCACATACGCTCTATACGATGACTCACGGTGGCCTACCGATGTATCGACCCAATGCTGCTATCCTTCCATACAGGCTTGGTACCACTTTTCCGACCCCGGAGGGATAGAAGATTTGGTGAGTCAGAAGTGTGGGAATCGATACACTGTATATTGCAGGCGCTCCCGATCACTGCTTCACAGGAATCCGATGAGATGCCTCGTGAGAGGCCACAAAATCTCGGGTTGTGTTTGACGTCACTGGAGCTGGATCTGACATATACACGCACGACACTCCATAGGGATTGCTTCTTAATTTGCACGTATAATCCCACAACATACTCAGACGCCAATTTTCACTCTCTTCTTGAAGCCATAGATCGCATCAAATTCAGTGTGACCGGCTTAAAAGAAGCAAAAAGCGAGAGGACCAACATTCGCCAGCTAAACAAGGGAGTCCATTTCGTCCGCGGAGAAAATGTCGCGTCACGAAATATCCAGTGGCGCAAGCGTTGTCCTCTACCCGTGTAATGTCCATCTCACCGACGCGTAAGAGATCTTTTCCCTCGCATGGCCATTCTTCGTCTTCAACCAGCGCCTCATAAGAATATTACTATCATTAATTGTTACTTACTGAGCGATGCAGCTGATGAATACGAATTAAGTGCTCTCTATATCAGTTAGAGGACTTTATCGGAACGGCAATGGTATACGTATTGATAGAAAATTTCTATCAAACCTTCGCCTCATCGAGACATCGTCATCTTCACAAGAAGTACCCGCGAAACAGAGACGAATAATTAGTCAGCTCAACGAAGCGGGAAAAAAGATCGGACTATGCATAAATCGGGGGAAGATCCAATTCATGAAAAGCAATGGTGTCTAGGTGAATAAATTGAACTGGATAGCTCTCTGATTCCAGAGACCATTTCTTACGTAAATTTTTGGCAATCAATGAGCAAAGAAAACAGAATGGAGGAGGAATTAGATAGGAGAAGTAGAGCAGCTTGGACCAAATTCGGGTTTCTCAAAGAAGCTACCAAGCAACCAAAGAACCTGGAAATCTGCACTCACCTTTTTGATTCAACAATCTTGCATGCAGTATGTATTCATCAAAGACGTGAGCTGAAACTTCAGCCGTGTCAAGAATACTGCGCACTAATCACTGAGTGCTTGAACGATATCTTCAGGAATACAGCAGCCACACACGGCATCTTACCGGAATGAGGAGCTCTGATCTTCGAAGTCTATCGTATCTTCAAGGTCCAGAACAACACACATCGACAGCGAGACGCAGATGGGCTCGCCGTACAACGAGAAGAACAGGCGAACGAAGGAACTGTACAGTGGACTCCACAACAATGAGCGCGTCACTCAGCACGACCACCTATGCGTTGAACGGACGTGTTTATAACTAAAGTCAAGCTGCTGTACTTGCAGCTGCCGATGTTTTACAGATCACACTAAGAGACTCGCAGACGTAAGCATACTCGAATCGAACCACCTCCATGGACAACGATTGCGAGGCAGAGAAAGGAGTGGAAAATGTGTTGGGGCTGCATTACTCGTGAAGTCGGGTTTCACTGGTGCACAAAACGACAACTGAAGACTGATGATGTCCGTTCGTGTGCTATTTGCACAGAAAATTTGGAGAAAAAAATTCGTAGATGAAAAATAGCTATCGATCACTGCCCAAACACACAGTGACAAGGCATGTAAAGCCCAAACATAAATAAGAGCGAATGATTTGACTTTAGTTTGGCGTAAATGGGGTCAATGAATGAAAAGTATTGGGGGCACGATGAGGAAAAATCGTAGAAGTATGTGGGTGCTCGATCATACCAATAAACTCGGAAACATTGGTGACTAAAACTAGGAGTCTTTAGAATTCTTTGAAAACAAGCGGACTACAACCGCATGTTTAAACAGTCAAAACAGTCCTGTACTTCGAAATTAAACAATGAAGCTTTTGGTATTGATCGATCCCGGAACCTCTGCCCATTCGACTTTGCTATACATCGTAGACGTTACTGAATGCATATTTAGCCTGTTGACTCACTTGTAAAAGTCGATCGGTGCGTTAAATCAGTACTTTTATCCTCCCACACAAGCTTAGAACTAATTTCTCGGCACTGAAGGACTCAGGGCCTTGCTGAATCGAGGACTCATGCTCGAACTGATGACCACAGATCCCTCTAATCAACAGAGCTCCTCTAATCAATACAGCAAACTTGTCTTAGTTAACTATTACAAAACACCTACATGTAGGCAAAGTTGTTCTTATGCTATATGTTAACACTGGTTATCAATACATAGAGTACTTAACTGATATGAGAACGGTGTGAAATTCACACGCAATATTTTGTTTCATTGACGTATGTGTTCTTTCTTGCTGCAAAATTTCATTCTCTTTTATCACAGCGTTCAAAAATTTCGTAGCTAGTTTTTCAAATTCAACCTAGCAAAAAATTCCTCCCAGATTTAGAATGGTGGGAAATCGGTTTACTACAGTCTAAGCGGAAGCAGAGGCCCAGTTATGCTGACTGCTTCGTCTCCATTGCCATTTTTGCAAACTCATTCGGGCTAAATGTATCTTTGACTTGCCCACTTTTTAAAAACACGTCAAACTCAATGAGCAAACAGTAGAATACTGGCCAGCTTTAGCACGTCACCACGAAAGATTTCGCACCTCTCAGTTGTATGGACCCTAACTTTAGGTTGTGAATTTTTTACATGAATAATACCACTGACGTAATGATACTACTAACAACAATGTAAAGAAATGGTAACGTAAAAAAGGAAGTAATCGGATTGTACCACTATAGTTGTATAAGTAAGAAATGAAAGAATGCGGGAAACAAGGAAGCACACAAATTTTCAATGTGGTAGCGGTCTTTGCACATCATCTGGAGGTGGAATCATTACTGGAGCGGTCGAACTATTGCTCAAGAAGAAACTGTTCTCGAAGCATTTTCAATTATTACATTCTGATAAAGCTTTTTCTACACTTGAAAATATGTACATAAAAAAATATGGGACATTTTCCATGAATAGATTGCAATTTGAATAGCTGAATACTGCTATAAGAATGGAATAGTAACGATTGAGGGAAGGTTTGAATTACTGAAGGAGAACAGGGAGTTTGGATGTGCAAGCGCTTGCGTGAAGAAATAAAGAACACTGTATATTTTACAGAACATGTTTCCCACATCATTATGCCTAAAGATTTAAGCGAATCTTCGTATAGAAGAAAGACGGAAATCAACCCGACCTTTTATCGCCAATCGTCTTATTTGTAATTCACACGCACACATGTTGTGACTTGACGCTTCCTGAAGAGGTATGAAGCTGAACACAGGAGAGTATCGTCATCTGTTCCTGTGCCCTTTTACCATCTCATAATACAGTGGTGGCAAATGATGATCCATAAACGACGTTAATTTTCATATGATGATGCACTGAGAACGTCCTAACAAACTGGTCATCAACTGGCAATCAGGCAAATATTACGCGGACATATTACCACACGCCTTGAGGGTCAGTTTCCACTCATCGTCTCAAAGCT
Organism: Angiostrongylus costaricensis; assembly: GCA_900624975.1. Classification (NCBI taxonomy): domain Eukaryota; kingdom Metazoa; phylum Nematoda; class Chromadorea; order Rhabditida; family Metastrongylidae; genus Angiostrongylus; species Angiostrongylus costaricensis. The sequence continues at coordinate 5,401 of UYYA01000472.1, forward strand.
GCAGACCAGAACAGTTTATTTCGACGCCAATATTTTTTGATAGACTCAATATTACATTACATTTTACAATGCGCAATGGTTAGCGATACGATCAGTGTCTCCTGCAACCCACGTAAGAACCCCTTAGCCCGTCTTCCTCCGTGGTTGCAAGAAGAATCGACTTGACCAGCATTCGACAACATTCATAAAAAAGGCGAAACGAAATGTTTCGAAACCGTCGTGAAGGTTGAATGCGAGGAAAAACAAATCTAATGCAATAAGTGCTGAGATCAGCACAGTGGATATGATGGCAGGCCGCATAAATAAACAAATAATGAGTTTTACTCAGTTATTGGTCCAACTGCCACTGAAAACAAACTAAATGTGTGGTTCTGTACATTTGAAGAAAGTGACTAAGACAGTTATTTTCGTGATTTTATTTTTGTCTGTACCAAAAAATATTTCTATACTCTTCTTTCGCGGAAGGGCGCGTGTGGCGCAGTGGTTGGAGACGCCACTACGACACGCACGTGGAATTGATCTCCGCGCCTATGGCTCAACAAGTCTTCCATCCCTCCGGGTTCGGCAAATTGGTGCCAGACTGATCTGGGAGGATAGCAACACTGGTTCGATACATCGCCAGGCCACTGCGAGTCATTGAAAAGGCCAGATATGCATTCAATCACCTCCAACGATGCTTAGTGAAAACCCTAATATGGCAATATGGAATACATGGCACAACCCTTAGGGAATGATCAACGCCGACAGCTTTACCCTTTTTATCCTTCACGGGTAAAACACTAGCTTCTTTATAAAATGAACTTTACAAAAGCTTCTGTTTTAGGTCTGATAGTTAGCATACGTATTAGGCTAAAATGCGTGTCTGCCACATTTGTTAAAAGTGGAGCAAAGATTCACACAGTCATGAGTTCGAGTAAACATTTTAAGATAAACAAGCTTACATCACTCCAAAGTCAACAAATTATCAGCACCTTTACTTGGAAGGATAAAAACACTCATTTGATAATTCTTTCTACTTCTGTTCAACAAACACGAGGTGTTATTTTATTCCGTTATTTACGTACAAACTGACGTTTCGGAGGATTTCACTTTCCTCAGAGCCTGGAAAGGTCAAGTTAACAGCAATCTATTCGGCCAAACACCTCCATAACCAAACAGAGAAAACAGTAAACCAAGATTCCAATCACATTGGACACAGAATAGCTTCTTTTCACACTCACCGCTTTCTATGAGGCTTCCACTGAGAATGTCGAGTGAGGACCAGCCGCACAAAATTCACATCGAAGCGTAATGTGCTCCTCCCATCAGAATAACAGGTTTATATACTGTCCAATATCATGCGTGATATTGAGGCATTCTTCCCTGCGGTTAATTTTCGGATTTCTGGAATTAATCCAGAACGCCTCAAGAGCTTTGCGCGCCTGTGTTCTCGATTCTCGTGCGAGGATCGTACTTCAAAATCCTCCCCGTTATCTCTCTGGGTCCTATGCGTGCCTAGTGGAGTATTTGGTTTACGCTTGCCGACTAGGTGTTCTTTTATGCGGACACAGAGTGGTCTACCCTTTTCGCCAACGTATTCGTCTCCGCACGCCTTACAGGAGATAAGATAAACTGTACCACGCAATCAACGTCTCTACCATTAGGGCAAATTATGTAATTTTGCGTTAAGCATAAACGGTCACACAGGCGGTTACGAACTAACTGGCGCCTAAGAGTACTCGGTCGCATTTCAACTACGTATATCGAGTTCTCTAGACCCGTCCTTCTTAAGCAGCGTTTTGTACCTGCGCTTACGTCATTTGAAGTGAAGGGTAGGATAAACAGGGTCTTTTTATCGCTAGAGTTGTCGTCTGGGAGGATAGGATTTTTCCTACATCTATCCCGAGCTACAGTCTCGTAGTCATTAGAAATGGCTATTTGCCGCACCAAGTTCTGGGACTCCTGTCTCTGCGCTCTTCCCGTCCACACATTGGTTGCTGTTCGAAACATGTTTCTTACAAGCGCCCTTTTCGTGTGAGAGGGCTGAGAGAAGAGGTAGTGTGCCAAGATCTTTTTACTGCTTGGCTTTCCATACCACTTCGTAATGCAGCCATTTTCTCATAGGTTAATTTGGACGTTCAGGAATGAAAGCCATTTTTTTCGGTTTCTCTCGGGGAACTTGGTGTACTCTGACTGTTTATTCAAAAATTCGAAACATTTGTCCATTTCCCCTTGTGTTGAGCAAGGGACAAAACCGTCATCTATATATCTACAGTAGAGTAGTGACCCGAGATCAATCACCGGTGCTTCCACCTTAGACATAAACGAAATAGCCAGACTTGGTGCCAGTCGTTGTCCCATTGCCAACCCTCTTATTTGAGCATAGTACTTTCCGGACCATCTGAAGATTGAGCAGCTCAAGCATTCTTTTAAGAGTGCCATCAAGTGCTCTATTTTAAAGTCATACAAGTTTATTTCTCCTTCGTGTTGTATAAGGAGTTCGCATATGGCTTGCACTGCGGAGTCATTCGACACGTTTGTATAAAGGGCGGTAACGTCGAAGGATTCCATCATGTACGCGCTGCTGGGCGGCGCAGTACGTAGACGATCCAGAAACATCTGGGTATTCGTAAGATGGGCTGGAATGTGTTTCAACAACTGGTTAAATATTAGGGTTAGAAACCATGTTATCCTATCCGTTGGCCCGTCTACACAGCTAATGATAGGTCTAACCTTAAATAACGATGGATCGGCAGAAACAAGATCATCGCTGGGTACTAACATATGAGTTTTATAAGCAAGTACAAGACGGGACATGTTGGCAAGTCGACTTTTAGTTGAGAGATAACTGATGGTTTTAAACCAGCGGCCCTTGCCATTTTGGCCCATTCGTGGTTCCACTTTCCAGGCTCAGAGGAAGGCGGAATTCGCCGAAACGTCAGCTTGTACGTAAATAAAGAAATAAAATAACACCTCGTTCTTGTCGAATGGAAGTAGAAAAAATTATTCAATCAATGCCGAGGTTAATAGAAAGTCGGACGTGGGAGTTACTCATTTGATACTTTGTCATACAACTGCAAGTTATGGTGTGGACCAAATATGTACTCATCTACCTCCAAGATGCTTAGAGGAGAACCATGCCGTTCACCTTATTCTTTATTGCCAGCACTCTTTTGCACGTACTCTAACTGTTATAATAATAATTTTGACGTTGGAATCATCTCAATACTGTGGAGTTTTTTTTTTAATTTTTTATTTTATAGCCTCTTTTGTCAAAGCATCATCAGAATATTTCAGCAAGTAGATAAATACCGTCGCGAATATCGCACCTCGCTTACGGTAGTCATTCTCGAGTTCGGCCGGCAAACATTGGCGCTCATGTTCGAGTAAATTATGCACTTTGTACGATTTTATTGTTAGAAAATGGATAATAGAACTATTGAAACATGCTGTCTTACTTCCAAACAACTTAGCTATTAGTAATCTTCTGACCGCAATCGAAAAAGTTGCGTAAGTTTTTTCCCTATAGCTTGTCACTCACTTCGGTGGTCTACTTCGAGTATGAGATCTCAACAACTATTATATCTTTATTAAGTTATTGATTATCAGACTGTGCAGCCATTCATAGAACTGAATGTTGACAACTAGATAGAAGCGCACCCGTACATCTGCAAAGTGGAGCCCTAGAGAACGCTTGTGTCCTCTTAGAGTTTATCTCCTGTACTTCTCATTATTCATCTATTGATTCTTTGCGATATTTGCACACTCTACTGAATCTTGAAGATGAGATTGTTCTTGAATGCACTTAATGCACTTGAATGCCTGCACTGTGCAGACTAGGGTGGCATCCATAGATGAGCCTGTGGTTGACGTGTTAACCAAAGGCTCATCCGTAGAATAGAGCTCGACTATAGGTGATTTATGATCAAAAAATGAGGTCGCAGAGCTTTGGCTCACTTAGTCCGGAAATTCCACAGTTTCGAATGCAGCCCATGCTGTTGTCTCTCTTCTATTTATTTCCAAGTACACGTTAGCTTCCATAATATTGTATCTGTAATCAGACAACTATTGAGCTCGATCTCCTTAGGCTCACATTATGAGTTGCATTTCAAGTGTGCTTTGCTACTTGTCATTCGTGCAATAAGGTAAGGATATTGTCTAAAAACGTGAACTTAGTAGGAATTCACCAGCAATGCCTATACACTTTTTATCATTGTCGAGCGATTTCATTGCTCACTGCGATTCAGATGTAAACATCTTTGGCGAGATAAAGTCGCACCGTCGACCCATTTCCTCTCCAGATAGCAAGAAATTAGAGAAAATTTCGTATTTTAGCGTTCAAGGCTCGATAAACAAAGAGATGCAAGAAAAAGTCCTTGTCTTGGTCTGAAGCATAGAGATAAGCCAACTATTTGACTCCCTTTTGACTCCCTAGTGCGTATGATCAAACCATTGATAAAATGTGTATGGGAAAGACCTCCAGCCACAGAGCTACACGTACCACATTTTCAGCTACGATACCAGGAACCAAAAGGAAGTTCTGTGAAAGGTGGTTTCACTTCTTGGCATGCTCGTCAATGAACGCTGATTGGATGCCTTTTGTATCAACACTATCGTGAGCTTTTTTTTTTTGTCAGACTGTTTAACGATTGTGAAAACTCTTGAAATATTTCATAGAATAATCCTCATGAGCAACTTGTAGAGTACACTAAACAAGCAAATCAAATGGCAGTGCCATTCTTACCCTGGATGATAGATATTCTCCGCTGGCCTGAGATCCTTTCCTGTCGAATGAGATTCATTTCATCAGAGAAAAATGCGCGTAGTTTATGTGTTCTCTTTTGTACCAAAGTAAGTTTTCATGCGAAGATATCCTACATTTGGTACTCACTACTGGGCGTGATAAGCTTCGGTTGTCTCCTCTTAGTTGGGATCTCTTCAATCTAGCCACAGTTTACTAGTGAAGCAAAAAAGTATATTATCCAGAATGTTGACCTCTCGTCAAATTTTGCTTGCCTTTTTCTTTAGCGATGGAAAAGATCCCTTTCAAGCTTATTCCCAATGAGTCCTTCTCAACGACTTGCCAATCATCCAACGCAGAACCCCTCCCTTCATGAGGGAAGCGCGGAAATAGAATTTTCACTACCATGTTTGCCCCCTTTTCTTAAATTTACTGACCTTCTAACGGTCGATTCCTTTTTTCACCTGATGCCGAAGTCCCTACAACAAATTTTTAGGTCCTTTCAATACGAATTATTTCTAATTGATCACGGAAAACAATCTGAGACAATCGCTTTCACGAAGTGGACCAAGCTGATGAGTTCATACAGAAACGTCACCTACGCCAGAATTTGTTGCTATTTCAATAATGCTGAGGAGATATTTGCAGAACTCCGGACTGCAGGTGTCTGTGGTGGGGAACAAACGCGCTATTGTCTTTTCCGGGGAGTAACGCGTTCACCAGCACACCATGCGGGTCCTTCGTTTAGCCTGTCTCTCAGCTGGTTTCGCTGATGGGTGATTGCTCATGGCAGAGATCGATAGAACTAGCTGAGAGACAGGCGAAACGAATGACCCGAATGCTATGGTGGTGAACGCGTTACTCACCGGAAAGGACAATAGCGCGTTTGCTTCCCACCACAGACACTTGCAGTCCGGAGTTTTGCAAATATCTCAGCATGATTGAAGTTATATTTCGCAATATGCCCTGCCATTAAAAGGAGTAGGCAGTAAATAAAACGATTACGTTTCTTGCTATTATTCGATTTCGATTTTTGTTAAGAAGTCGAACTAGAATAGTTTGGATTTTGCTCAATGAATGCCTTTGGCTGTCCTTCTTTTTTCTTTCTTTTTATTAACAACATTACTAATGATCAGGTACTTTTTGGTAAAGAGTAAAAACCTGTAGAACGGAGACTGAGAAAATCCGACGAAGACTCAAGTATGGATAAAAAACTAATAAAGGATAAAGGATAAAGCTCTCGGCGTTGATTAATCTCTGAGGGATGCGCCATGTACTAAGTATCGTTGGAGGTGATTGAATGCATATCTGGCCTTTACAATGACTCACGGTGGCCTACCGATGTATCGAGCCAGTGCTGCTATCTTCCCAGACAAGTATGGTGCCAATTTGCCTACCCTGGAGGGATGGAAGGCTTGGTGAGCCACGGAAGCGTGGAGCCATCCCGCGTGTTACAGAGCTCCTCCGATCACTGCGCCACACTCGCCCTGTAGAAAAAAAAACATCAAAATTAAAAAGTGGATAATGAGCTAGTGGTTTTGTCAGAACCACCCCATTTGGTCATATTCTGTCGAACAGCAGCTCGTAAGAAATGAAAACGCATTTGGAAGTACTTACTGTGCCGAAAATAGAAGCCAAAACTGCCATGAGGTTGAATTCGTAGCAGAAATTGGAAATAGATAAAAATGGAATTTAGCGTGAGTGACGCTGCTGGGCGACTCCAACACCGGACCATCTTGTTGAGCTGATGAGAGGTTGGTCTAGCAAGAGTCCCAATCGTAACAACACGGATCAGCTCAACATAGTAAGTTCATAGGAACACAGAAACAAATATGTTCTTTTTAAACTAGTTTCACACTGTATTCTGCCCTATCCACGGATCTCCATCATTTTATGTATCTCGAGCCGGTTAGTGGTGAGGCTATGTGGCGCGTTCCCAGGTGGCGGATAAGGGGCAAGTCGCGGACCAAAAGCGACCTTCGTTTCTGCTGCGCCGATATGGCACGTATCTTCTGTATTTGCTAGGCGCATTCATGTATGCGTGTGTGGGTTCGTTCTTGCTTATGTCGATTGTATTCTAAGAGTCAATTCAGCCAAAAGCCTGCAATAAAGTGATAGGGAAGTATATGGGAGGCGGTTAGGAGTCTCCTCCAACAAATAAGCTCCATATCCACTCTGGCAGAGCCTGGCAAACTACTCGTGGGTATAGCCGGCCGCAACATTCACAGCACAGCAAGCTACACGTGGGTATCAAAATGCTAAACACAGATAAAAAAAAGGCCTCATTCTCCATACTCTGAGAGAGCCCCCAATTCGGCAGCGTTGGGTTGGACAAGTGCCGAGAGCCTTCTAAAGTCTCAGGACCAATGGAAGCTGCCTCGATCGCAGAAAACTAAGGTGACGATCTGTACCTACGGGCACGCGCATTTGCAACCGAATCCTCGTTAGAAGACTTGATCATACAGGCAAGAAAAATAAGGTACGACGTCATCGGCCTAGCCGAGACGAGACAACGTCAGCCTTTCAACGCCGTCTATGACACCGGAGAAGTACTGTTTCTCGGAACATGCGACAACAGAGGAGTGGGATGCGTCGGCGTTCTCGTCAACACGAGTGTGTCCGTGAAAATCGATTCATTGGAACAACTAACAACCCGAATTGGACTTTTACGAATGAACAGATGTGGGTCAATACCGGCTTTGTCAATTTGCGTCGTTTACGTTCCGACATCAAACCATGACGAAGAAGGAGTCGAAGCGTTCTATATGGCCTTGGAGAAGTTCTACAGAAAAGACCATGCATTCCTCAAGGTCATTGGAGATTTCAAAGCCAATATTGGACGAAGAAGAACGTCACATTGGCAACCATGGATTAGAATGGAACGAGCAGGGTGAGCGTCTGTCTGTGTTTATCATGGCGACCAAAACAATCCATGGTAACTCGCAATTCCAGAAGCCCCACTCTCAGCGCTGGACGTGGGAATCTCCCGATGGTGAGTACCATAACGAAATAAACCACATCATAGTAAATAGAATGTTTTGCCTAACCGATGTGGCTTTGCCCCAAAATTCTACACGGGAGCAGACTATCTGCTCTTTCGTGCAAATTCTATTTCTCGCGGAAAGTAGAAAAAGCCGATAAATTCCAAAACCGAAGTCCTAGAACCACCGCAAACTGGGACTTGTTCGATTCATTAGTCGGCTATTGGGAAGATGCCGTTGTCAATAAGATCAACAAAGAATACGATCGGCTCATTCAACATCTTCACGTTACCGCTATGAAAGCTGAGAGTTCGAAAGTCAACAAGAGACGCCTGTCTCCAGAAACACTTGAACTGATATGCTAGCGTGGAATCGCCGAGCTGCAGGCAACGGCGAACTAACGTCGAAACTTGCAAAGCAATGTAGACAAGCGATAAATGAAGATGTTAAAGAGAGAAGAGCAGCATTAATAATCGGAGTTGCGGGCTGGGAAAAGCATTTGCAAAGCCCACCGAAGCTTCGCCAATTACAAGACTAAGATGACTGCACTCCGACGCTCAGACGGAACAGTTACAACGTCCAGAAAGGCAATTGAGAAAATCATTCACGAATACTACTCAGATCTCTTCGATAGTCACGTCTACCTTCCGTCATATGAAATAAAGGAGGGCTGCTATGTTGTACTACCGGTTCTCCCTTCCGAAATCCGACATGCTATTTCGTCGGGGTGAAAAATCGAACAGGACCAGCTCCGGACAGGATAAGATCTCAACACTTGAGGAAACTTCCGCCAGTCCTCGTAAATACACTGACCCGGCTGTTCACACGTTACCTGTCTGAATGAAAGGTCCCTACTCAGTGGAAGACCAGCAGGATCGTGTTATTGTTCAAGAAGAGTGGCGTACACGATATCGGCAACTATAGCCCAATCTGCTCGATGTCTGTCGTCCACAAACTTTTCTCTGGAGTCAACCTAAATAGGATTGACAGAACGCTAGACGAAGGACAGCCATATGAGCAAGCAGGCTTTCGAAAGGATTTAGTACGATGGACGATATCCACACGATAAGAAGACTCAGTGAAGTATCACGAGAGTACAAAAGACCGCTCCGTCTCACTTTCATCGATTTACAGAAGGCATTTGATTCAATTAAAATAGAAGCCCGCTCGGGTCACTCGACGATCAAGGAAACTAGAGGTGATACAGGTGAATATTATTGTTGTAAAAGAACGTAAAGTTAAGATATCCAAAAGCTGTGCACTATCTATGCCATTCTAGCCATATAGAAGAGAAATTGATTCACCAGACAAGTCAAGATCACCTACTCAAAGCATTGAACTTCAATTAACAAAATCACTTTGGTGAAAATCTAGAAGCAATTCCAACGAAAACTGAAGTAAAGAGATTTTGTCGATGCAGGAGAGAGAAGGATAGAAGTACCGGAACAAGTCGTTCGTTATAAGCTTTGCAATTTTACGTTCAAAACTTTCATACTGCATAGTCAGATAATGTTCTATAAAAAGACATAAAAAGGCAGATATTCTAGCGGTTATTGCTAATAAAGTTCTTGTTTGCAAAATTTAGGACCTCAGGTGTTTGCGGTAGGCATCGAAAACATTATTACCCTTTCAAGGAGCTAAGGCTTTCGCCATCATTGACTGCTGATAAAAAGGTAAAGGATAAAGCTCTCGGCGTTGATCAATCCCTGAGGGATGCGCCATGCATTCGACTTCATTAAGTATCGTTGGAGGTGATTGAGTGCATTTCTGGCCTTTACAATGATTCACGGTGGCCCACCGCTGTATCGAGCCAGTGTTGCCATCCTCCCAGACAAGTCTGGTACCAATTTGCCGACTATGGAGAGATGGAAGGCTTGGTGGGCCAAGGGCTCGGGAATCGATTCCACTGACTGCTTATAGCACCTATGAAACCCGAATGAGAGAAAGACGAAGCGAATAGCCCACATGGTGCGGTGGTGAAAGCGTTGGCAAGTAATGGTGTGTTCGATCCCCAACGCAAACGCCTGCGGTCCGGGGGTTTGCAAACGTCTTACGATCGTTGTAGTTATATCTCACTTCCTACCTTGCCTTGAAAAAGAATAAGCAGTAGAAATATAGCAGCTTGCCGAAATTAAAGTAACGGATCTTTGTAAATAGAACCACTTTATTGGCGAATTTGGAAAAATTTTTTTTGCTCTTTTATTGTTTGAATGTAAAGTACTGAAGAAGTAAAGGGCAACAAAGAGGATTCTACAGCTGCTGAAACTATGCATAAATTTTATATGTTGATGATAAGTCTTATCACAATCACATAAATAGATGGAGAACAAATCAAGGTGCATTTCATCTGTCTTCAGACGAAGTTACGTTACGAAAGAATGACTTAGCGAAAATGGATGTATGTATGAGCGTGACTTCATGAAAACATAGGACACTAAGGCAACAAGTAAAACACCGTACACGACTTCAGCCCATAATTCTACTTTTTGTGAAAGGACGGAGAGGCAACTAAGAAAGTGAGGTTTGACTTTGGCAAGGTGTATATACGGGAAGTAACATTTGAGATGGAATAGCTCGAAAAACTGCACCCCGCTTCCGTTGGAACCGTAACAAATTTTTTCAGTGCTTCTGAGCCAAATTTGCACGGTATGAAGCAGCTCTGTTTACTATTCACTTTTTGAGCGCCATAAATTCAAAAACCGTTCTAAAACATGGTTTTTCATCCTTAATACTCTTGAGTTCTATCTAATAGGAATGATTAAGTTCGTTGTATTCTTATATTGTCTTTGTTCTACCTTTCAACGAGGAACATAAAATTGCTTAATTAAAAGCAAATTTTTCTCAGCGAAATAGAAATGATTTTTGACAGCCACTAGAGAACAGTCCCATTTGGGAATAGATGAAAAATGGGAATAGATGGGAATAGATGTTGCACTGGTGGCGAAGCGCTGAAGCATAAACAATAAAACATTCGGTATTGATCAATACCTAAGGGATACCCCATCCATTCGACTGTATTGAGCATTGTGTAGATGAATATGTACATATTTCTCAGACAGAACCAGTTTCGATTCTATAGCCTGATGATAAAAAAAATCACTGTTTTCAACCTCCGAAACAGGTCTATTACCGAACTGCCAACTCTGGTAGGATGGAGGGTTTGGTTGGCACTGAGCACTGAAATGAAATCAATGGTCATTTGTTTATATTGCAGGGCATCTCTAGCCATTACGCTGCGCTTTCCCATTGTCTATGTCCAGAAATTCAACTAGTTATAAGTATTTTAATGAGGAATTGTCCATACAACGAAACCGAGATTGGGCATGAGCGACAGCGATCTCCGAGGAATTCGATAAATTCGTCAGCGTTGGTGTTATTCAACTTAGCAACTACAAAACTAAAGCTCTAAAAGCCTTCGGCGTTGATCAATTATAGAGGGACGTGCCATGCAATCGACCTCATTAATCACCGTTTGGAGGTAATTGAATGCATATCTGGCCTTTGCAATGGCTCACGGTGGCCTAGCGATGTATCGAGCCAGTGCTGTTATCCTCCAAGACAAGTCTGATACCAATTTGCCGCCCCGGAGAGAACGAAGGCTTGGTGGGCTCTTGGCACTGAGATCGATTCTACGCGTGTGTTGCCGGGTGCCTCCGACCACTGCGCTACATGAACCAACTGCAGAACTACAAAGGGTGCTATGTAAATTTAAATAAACTCAGCTCCTCGCTGACATTCTCATGCATGAGTTCAGAATCCGCACCCTTCTTAATAGTCTACCGATTTTTCGGCCTATCGTCTCGTGATTAACGCAACTCCTTCACCCCCTCGCTGAGAGACTAATAGGGTATTCGCGAAACAACGTGACACGTCCTCAGATGGCGGACAAGAGGTTAAATGCAGACCAGAAGTGAGTATGGGCTTTTTTGTGATGCAGATGGATCCAGGGATAGACTCTCCGATTCTGTTGTGGCGACTTGACACACTGCTTTTGTGCTTACGTAGTTATTTTCATGAAAGCTTGAGTGGTTGACCGTGATCACGTATATTCAAATTATATTTCACCAGTCTGTTAGACCAAGATCTTGTAAGCAGCCGACTGGAAAGAATGTCAGTTGGTATTAGTTGTCCCAGAGAAATTCGCACCACGTCTATCAAGGGAGAGGCTGGCAAGTAATCCGCTATACATATCTACGCTAAGAGCTTGATAAGTTACAAAAACTCTTTAAATTTCAGCACAATCTCCATTTGTTACTTTGCTAGTCGGGTAGGATTTATTTTCGCTGGAGTCTTTAGTTAATCCAGATTAGTAACCAGATTTCCCATGCTGTCACCACAGACAGCTGCCTACCGTTGTGGATTAGAAGGAAATTTCTAAGTTGTGGATAGATTTCTCTCAAGACGGCCGAAATTCCTTTCATTAGTTCATTCTTCGTCGAGTCTAACAAAGATGAAAATGTCGAACTCTTTAACTTGAACGATAATACTGGTTGGTTGAAATGTGCACCTTGCATTGCACTTCGATACCCAGGAACGCTTTATCCCAGCGACGTTATTAACGACGGAGTGAAAGGCCACGGAATTCCATGATTAATTCAGTTTTCGTTCAAAATTCCGAAACTCTTTGAAGTGAAGAACGTATAGCTCGCATATCTGCATTTCGACATTTGAGCAAATATACGGGTAAAACTATTATTGTCCGTGTGTAGACCTAAGAACGATTTCTATGGTTGATTTATAGCTCTTCCTACCGACATTCTAGGTTTAACTTGCTGTCGATTTGTTTCCTTAACAACAAGATTAATAGCAGTTCATTTCGTAATGGCTAAACATCTGGGGAAATGCTGCATCCATCTGAACTGTTTTAATGGCCAGGTTGTATTGTGAAGCAAAAAAGAAACGTTTCAACCACTACTTTATCATATTAACTCGATCTGGACACTATTCTGAAGTGCCACAGTATACACTTATGTCTTGAAGAAGAAATTAAACAGGCCTAAATGTCACCAACACTGTTTAGTCATCAGTCACCATAAAAACTAATCTGTAATGATATAATAAATCGTTCAAAGAAGAATGCATAATAAGCGACTGATCATACATTGACAAAAGCTTCAATACGAGAAGTAGTGGTTTTTAGGAGCAATAAGATAACAGCGGAAACCACAACGGGAGACTTCATTCCCACTTGATTACTGCACACCTAGAGGGCATCAGTTCTAGTAGTCAAATTCACTCGTCCAAAATGATGATCATACACATGAGCATCAGATTTAATGAAAGTTAGCATCGAACGAATGGCTATGTCATTTTGTGGATCCTCCTAGAATATGATAATGTTATACAAAAGTAGTGAAGCACTCATCAAACTCTATTTATTTTATATTATATTTTTTAAACTTTATTCCCATTAAATTTGAACACACACACACACACACACACACGCACACATACACACACCTATACACACACATGCACACACACATCCAGGTCCACGCACATGCATAACGCATGTTCACACATGCATGCTTGCAAACCCGCACCACAAATGCATCAACAAGCAGACATTCGCACACATACGCTTATACACACGGCACAATTATGAGCATTGGATAATCGCTGCTTAAATTTAATTTCGTTGAGCGGAAATCACACGAAAATCATTTTAAATTTTTTTGAGGGGCTCTTCTGTAGTTCTGAGATTGCAAGTCTGTGAACAACATGTTTACTTCCGTACTATCTTATCAGCAATAAAAGAGATATAGCTCTAATGAATGTAATTGCTACTCAAAGGTGAAAAAGCGTTCAAGACAAACCACAGTTTGTTGTCGATGACGAAACCAACGGTCACCGATCAAAAAGGGGTTGGCTTAATTGGTTTCGTACCCACCTTCAAAGCGGATGAATTTGTATCCGTTAGCGTGATAGAGCACGGTTTCGTTGACTGAACACAAATACTTCACGTTTGCAAAATAAAGATTCATGAAAAATCTTACGCAAAATCGTACCCACCTCGTTGAGGGTAACGGGAATACGCGAACCTTGACTAATTTGTAGCAGGCGATTCTCAAAAAATGTAAGAATGCCTAAATTAATTTGATAGAAAACTGAAAATTTGATTAGATACAACCAGTGTCGTCTAAGAAACATGTCGGTATGGTTCATTCTGTACACATAAGTCAATGACGAAACCAACAGGGAGAAGGTCGTTGGTTTCTGCACTATCGAATGCTTTCTTATAGTCAAGGAGAGAATAGTGAAGCCGTAGGAGACATTCTCTGCAGACTAATAGGACTAACGAGAACGTTTGTATGTGGTCCATGGAATCCAATTCCTTGAGAACTCAACCTTATGCTATACGTTTTCTATATCTATGTTCTTACTCTATCGATATCATATTTCAGCAACCTTTTGACCGTACTTCACATCACGGGTTGCCATGAAAAAAGAATAGGAGCAAGTAAAAAGTAAGAAATAGTGATTTGGTGTGATGGTGTGATGTGCTTGCAAGAAAATAGTGCATGTGATGGTAGCCAGTTAGTAAAAGATCAGCCGAAATAGTGGGTGATAGAAAAGCCTGCACTTCGAGCTTAAGTACGTAGCACTGTTCTTGTCGTCCCTACGTTAGACTACTACTACTACTACCATTAGATTTCGTTCAGGAACTGTGGGCTATAAAAGATTTTTTTGGAATTTTCTGTTATTTATCCCATCGCACTGCAAGAAATTGCAACGTTCGTTAATCGCTGAGAACAGGAGGTGGAATGTGGTATTCACGAAAATATCGATGAAATTTCATGCCGTCTTCATGGTATTTTGGGAATCCTCTGTCGATATCGAAGAAGATTTTCCCGCTGTGTCTTCATGCAAATGATGTTGATGACCACTTGCTCAATATGTTTAGCATCAGGATCTGGGTTTGAGCGTCTCTTACTTTCCAGAAACTCTCCCTACTGTTTGGTAGCTATCCTTTGCATCAAAAAGCGTTATTCAGCAAAGGTTCGAGAAGTTTCCAGCAGCATTTCGTATTTCTTTGGCGGGTCCCCTTTTCAGTGTCAGTTGTAATTAGGTACAGCAATACTGTGGATGGATTCCTTACACAAAGCTTTTTTCCTTCTTTTCGCAAGACGGCAGCATTTTTGGGCTGGTGCTAATTTTCGCACAAAGGAGGTGATGATGATCTGGTACGGTGCAAAAGGTTGGAATAACACAAACGTCAGCTACATTACATCAACTGTTTACAAAAATTTGTTCGTTCTCCACAAGAGACGCACCGTTTGGAGATTCTGAAGCCCAGCGGTAATGGCTTTCCTTCTGGGAAAAGAGTTCTCACAATGAGACGACACGAGTTTCATTCCCACTGCGATGTCTTCAAGCAGAATTTCCGATCCATTGCTTTGCTCGTGTAGTTTCTATTCTTGCTTTAAAATCTCAAGCAGCAAATTTTTAGAAAGACTTCTTAGCACCGCAAGATTCTCGGGATTGCCACAGAAGATATCATTTTTCCCTGTCGATCCTGGAGGACGCAATCCACGTGTAAATAACAGCACTGAAGCGGGAAGGAAAGCATAAATCCTTTCTACCAGGCACTGAGAGAAAACTCATTTGATGAATCCACCTGCAACCCAGCAGTTAAGGAGATGGTCACATCTGGTCCAAGTCTAACCAAATAACGGCCACTAGAAGCTGCGCATGTAGTTTCGCCACCAACTGGCCTGAGATCTCTCACATAAGGAAGATCAGTGGACGTATGAAATATGTTGTAAAAATTTTATGGTCTGACTTAACAGTCAAGTACAAAAAAATTGAAAACACTGTATTTCCTCAAAAAAAGTGGTTTTCTACAGCACTAGTCTCCTAGGAACTTCGATTTCTGAAGGTGTAATTGATGGAACTACTGCACAGATGCTCCACAAGTTTTGTGATTTTATCTATTTGTATTTTCAGATAAACCCTTTTAGTTTTTCCTTATTCGAAAGTTAAGGATAATTCTACACGGTGATCATCGCGTACCTATAGTTGATTTTTCGACACATTGATACGTCGAACTGTTGACTACCTTCATTAAAGGCATTCCGAAGAAAAACAAAATCGTAATCAGTGGATCAAACTGGAAAATTGTTGGCTGTTGGCTTTAATGAATTTCGCTTTCGAGCTAGCCATTTTATAGGTAATAAGCTGAAAACACTAACCGTGACATTGTTCGGCATGACGTCACCAAGACCAATGGTCGAGATTGAGATGAACGAAAAATAAAAGGAAAGAAAGTAGTCGATTCCTGTCTCTGGTGGTCCTGAGAGTTTGTCGTAGATGAATATGAATGTTGTCGTTCCCATCAGATATGCTGGAAATTGATAATATCAATTATGATAGACCTTAAAGCAAGCCAGTGCTTGTAAGCAGTGACACACCGAACATGATGACCATACACAACAGCACAGGCAGCGTGAACATTTCACCTTCTTCGATGTCATGTTTTGAACGAATCTTCCTGCAGTATTTTTTGAATCAATAAAATCCTTTCACGTGTTTATACTTTGACGCTAAAAGTTAATGAATAGGCTTTATCAATCTAGTTCTCCAAGTGGGTAGCGTATGGAGTGATCTGAGGTGCCTTGGAATGCAATCATTGCTTGCTTTTTGTTCAACCACGCGTTGCGGATCACCGGCTAACCAATCCTCCCGCTCTTCGTGGTTCAGCAACTTGGTACCAGACTTGTCCAGAGAGGTAAAAAGTTGACTGAGTTGACACATCTATGGGTCATAATTAGTAATTTTGTATGCCACAAATGTATTCAATCATCGAACAGCAAAATGATTGACCAATGCTGGGCGCTTTGTGCTTTTTGTGGTTGTTTTTCCATGTGTATCCACCACTTACGTATTTATTGCTATTAATGTTTAATTAACTACTATTAAATGTATATTTTCACCCAATGATTTACCGCTCCATCATGAATGGAATATGTTCGTGGGTGTCGGGCTGCGATGTGCAGCGGGAAGATTCGTCACCCGACAGTGTCTGCCAAGCTAAGAAGAAATCCGGCGTTTCCATCAGAAAGCCCAGCTAAGACTAAACCAGTACCAGGATGCACCATCGTCCTGGTATAAAACTAGTCTCATAGTGCCAAATCTCTTTCTGATTCACAAAGGCCGGCGACTGCCTATGGTGGTGAAAACCTGGAACAGACTTTGGACGAGGCCGACCTCGGAATTCCAGAAAGCCACAGTGGCTGTACTAGCAAAACTCTGAGAAAAAAAAACGGAAATTATGCTGAAGCCCGCACAACTAGTGAAGAAGGGCCATCCAAGTAACCATGTAAATGTATATTTCGTACTTATTTTCTGCCTTACGTTCCATTACAAAGCTTATTGCAGGGATCTCTTATTTACTCCGTACATTTGAAATATTATCCAAAAACACTATTTGTTGCCCAATGAAGTAAATCTGAGTAATTCTTTATCTGAACAACGCACAGTGTTACTGTATTTTTATGCAGTTTGAACGTGCTCTCAACTATAAACCTTCGTATTGCCACTAGGTTTTAATTCACCTGTGCCCTCATTTACACAATGCGTTTTCTAGAGGAACAGTCTCATTTTCAATAGCAGAACATCAGGTTAGCCTCTCATTTTAAAATATGGAAAGAATTCCTCTTTGTCGATCCTATTTACTCTCGTAATTTTAGTCTGAAAGTCTAACCGTTCTCAAATGGCAAAATCCTAAGTCGGCTTCCACATTCCAAATATTGAATGGACTTGACCACTATGAAGTGCATTTTGTTTAACGCGCACACGTGAACTCTTATTCAAAAATCATTTTCACGATGTTTCACTGATAACGCGAATCGGAGCCGATTTGATTAAGATAGTTCTGGAATGCTGGCAATGTTCAGCTGGCAAAGTCAACAGTGGATCCACAAGAAATTTGGATATTCCTATTAAAGGTATCTGGCGACGCTAAGAATTTTCAACCATATATGTGAAGTTTTCTTTATTAATTTCTATTTTTATTTGAATCGCCTTTACGTCTATTTTGCAGATCTCAGGACTTTTCACATTCAATTCGTTTCCTCGCATCCATTGTCCACGAAGATCTTCCAACTTTACGTGTGGCTTCGGTTGCTGCTTGAGGATTTTCATTTCATCTTGAATGTCGTAAAATGCTGATCGAGCAATTTTTTCTGCAGTCCTGAGATAGCCGTACTGGAGCGTTGCCAACTGGATTGCAATGAGATTTTTTCGCAGACAAGTCCGGTACCAATTTCCCGACTCCGGAAGGATGAGAGGCTTGGTTGGCACGCGGAGCGTAATCGAACTAGCACCATGCTCATGATGATGAGCATCATTACTACTGTGCTATCCGCTCCCTTTGTATGTGAAGTACAGACAATATAAGTAGTTGAGAGATAGAAGATAGAACTAGTTGGGAGAGAGACGATACTGAAGACTGGCACGGTATGGTGGTGAACGTGTTAGCCCTCAGAAAGGGTAATAGCGCGTTCGTTCCTCACCGGGGAAAACCTGCGGTCCGGAGTTTTGCAAATATCTCAGCATCATTGTGATTGCATTATGAGTAGTGTTCTTTACCTCCATCGTATGACTGCTTTGGCATATATGTTAGTCAGTACAACTAGAGTCCAATTTCCCAGATGTCTAATGACAACCAAGGTTAGTGGAACAAAAAGAAATCCGTAGATGACTACACAGGACTTGCCAAGTATTGATTCAGGTGCTATTGAACCTATAAAAATAGTGATTGGGGACATAGACTGAATGAATGACATCCAACACAAACCTACCGTAACCCGTGGTAGTGAAAACGTTCATTGAGAAGAAGAAGCTGCTTCCGAACGTCCACATCATGTGGTTATTCGGGTCTTCATCCTTGTAGAAAGTACTACCAACATAAGCAGCTTCTTGTTGAAGCAATGTTTTGTAGGTATTCTAAAATATATTATATGAGCCTTGCGTGAAAAATTCACTAAATAATAAGAGATGGAATTGCACCATTAATAGGAATTGAATGAAATCATCTCCGAGATTCTATACAGTTTGACTAAAGCAGCGCGAAAACACCTTTGGGGCAGGGTTCAGCTCAGTAGATTTCTTCAGAAGCTTTGCAGTTTCTAATTTTTTGCGCAGAAATGTACAATGAATCTAACTTCGTTAAGCACCGTAGAAGTAAATGAATATATTCCTGGATATGAAATGGCAAAGCAAGAATCTTGGTTGGTGCAGTGGACAGCACATGATCCCCGCCCCATGAGTAATTTCGGATTCGAGGATTATCTGCAATCCTCCGTTTTGCTCATATCTCAGCACTCTTGTAATTGAATAAATAGCTGTTCTATATAACAAAATACCGTGATATACCGATGCATCAAATGCGCCAAGGTCAAGTCTGGTACTTTGCAGTGCACCTCCAGACATTGCGCTGCGATTTTTGCGATTTAATGAATCTATACCGGATGGAAAATCTTTAAGCAGTAAAACATGAATTTGTGATATTGGGCTATCTGTAAGGTCTGAAATGTACGTCTTCACATCCAAGAAACCTATGGGTTGACGTGGGTTCCTTCATTCCGCAACAAAGTGCTTGTGATTATCGCTAGTCTTCATTCCAGTCGTACATGGTGACTCCAGAGTGGACATTGTGGACCTGCTGACTTACGTGTAATGATTATCGTGAGGGTGGGGCTGTGGTGGGACGTAGCGCGTTTGTAGTGATGTCGCCATTACGCATAAGGGCTAACCAAACGAGGCGCTGGTTCGACATTCTACTAGGTCCGAAAACTGGTTCTATATTTATCTGGGTTTATCTCACTACACCTAAGCGATATGGGAACGTCCACTCACGGCTATCAAAGAAGGGTACGAAGACTGGTGGCTGACGAATGCAAGAAGTGTTGAGATCCATTGATACGACGTGTGATCCCGGGTGAGCCAAAAAAAGGTGATATGTATAGCTCGTATGAGTCATGATTGTCCAGCACAGATGTACTAGGTTTGCTGTTAAACAATGTCGTGTTGATTTCCATGACCATTATCATGACTTCCGTGATCGCTATTGACTTCGGTACCAATTAATAATTTGCTGTTTTGTTGAAGAAAACGCATAAAGTTGTTATTACAGTGTTTATTTACAGTAGCTGACGTTTCTACGGCTTTTGCTATCTTTAGAACCTAGAAAGGTTAAATTGACACGTAATTCGGTCAGCCAAATACCTCCCTAACCTAGGCTAACATGTGTAGATCCCAGCACTTGTTTCGTTCGATTCGTTTGCTAACATCCGTCTACTACGACAGTCTTCAAATTTGGAGGCTAGACTACCCGAATCATGCAACAGCTATGCTAAATTGTTTCAGGTTTTATGAACCAGAGCGAGCTTTTCAGACAAGTCTAGTACTAATTCACTAACCTCAGCGAATAACGGACTTAATTGGCTCGGAACAGGGTCGAACAGGGGCCCTACACGTATTGGGCGCCATTTCAGCCGCTTGGCCATCTACCCCCACGTGACTAAATTACTGACAAAAAGAGAATAGAATTGCTAGTAGTTTGCCCTGGCGCAGAGCTTGATCTAAACGGTGTAGAATGAAGAGCTTACAGGTGGCCGGACCAGCCTCATTCCTTCCACACTGAAAGATCCCGATCACGGCGGCGCTGGGCAGTACGGATAAAAAAGGCAAAAAATAAAGCTTAGAGTTGATCAATTCTAGAAGGATACGACATGCATTCAACTTCATTAAGCGTCTTTGGAGGTGATTGAATGCACATCTGGTCCTTATAATGACTCGCAGTGGCCTGCCGATGTATCGAATCCACGCTGTTAACCTCTCAGAAAGTCTGGTACCAATTTTCCAACCCCGGAAGGATGGAGGGCTTGGTTCGATCCCATTTGTATTGCAGACCGCACGGCAGCGTTAGGCAGAATTGGTGCTAAATGGTGCCAAAAGGTCACTAAAATCTCGAGGCCATTCTATGCTGTCTATGTCTTGATGGAAAGAGGTTACGATCTGTACTACAATGCGCACTCATTTGCTCCTGAGTCCACCATAGCGGACCTGATCAAGCAGACAAGAAGGACAAGGAAAGACGTCATCAGACTTCGCTGCAATGAGAAAACCCATCCATTCAACGCTGCCTTTGACGCCGAAGAAGAGCTGCTCCTCGGAACATGTAATCTACGGAAATACCATCTTCATCAAAGAATTTAGCCAAGAGCGTCAACTCTTTTAAATAACTGACAACATGAATCTGATGCCTATTTTTGACGACATGTAGATGAATATCGCATCTCACTCTCTTCGTAGCTTACGCAAGGCTGTGGCGAAGACAAATTCAAAGCGTTCTAGATAGACTTGGAATAGTTTTACAGAGAAAGCAAATTCTTTAAGGTCATCAATGGAGATTTTAACACCAAGATTGGACCAAGAAGAAAGTCTGAAGAACGTCACATTGGGACCCACGGATTAGAATGGAACGAACAAGGTGATCGGCTGTCCGAGTTTATCATGACGACGAAGACCATCCACATCCCCAGAAACCCCGACGTATGTTC
This sequence comes from Angiostrongylus costaricensis, assembly GCA_900624975.1. NCBI lineage: Eukaryota > Metazoa > Nematoda > Chromadorea > Rhabditida > Metastrongylidae > Angiostrongylus > Angiostrongylus costaricensis. Next base: position 26,667 of record UYYA01000472.1, read on the forward strand.
TGGACGCGGGAATCTCACAATAGAGCGTACCAAAACGAGGCAGACCATGTCATAGTAAATCAAAGGCTTTCATAACCGATACCTCTGCTGTCTCAGAATTCCATACGGGATCAGAGAAACAACAATATAATAACATCGCCTTCTTCGTCCAGGATCCCATTCTCGCAAAAAGAGGAAAAAGCTACTAAATTCAAAGCGAAGTCCGAAAACCACCACAAATTGGGATTTGTTTAGCTCATAAGCCGGCTGTTAGAAAGATGCCCTCCTTGATAACATCGACAAGGAGTACGATCGGCTCATTCAACATCTTCACGTTACCGCTATGAAAGCTGAGAGTTTGAAAGTCAACAAGAGACGTCTGTCTCCAGAAACACTCGAGCTGATACGCCAGCGTGGAATCGGACAAACTGCAGGCAACCGCGAACTAACGTCCGAACTTGCAAAACAATGCAGATAAGCGATAAAATAAGACCTTGAAAGAAGAAGAGCAGCAATTATGGTTATAACTGCAGAAGCTAGTAAGAACACTCGCAAGGCACACCGAAGCTTCTCCTATTACAAAGCCAAAATGATTGCACTCTGACACCCAGACGGAGCAGTTACAGCGTCCAGAAAGGCAATGGAAAAAATCATTCAAGATTACAACTGGGATCGCTCAAGTAGCAACGTCCTCCTTTCCTCACATGAATTAAAGGAAGATGGATGTGTCGCCCCATAGGTCTTTCCTCCCAAAATCCGATATATTATTTCGCCGTTGAAGAATCGATTAACATACACGTCTGAACAGGATAAGATCTGAACACCTGAGCTTCTCACCAGTCCTCATAAACACACAAGGTCGGCTTTTCATACCTTACCATTCAGAAAGCAGAGTTTCTATTCAATGGAAAACAGGCAAGATTGTGTTATTGTTAAAGAAGAGTGACTCCCACGACATCGATAACTACTGTTCAATCTGCTTCCACTCTGTCGTCTACAAATTCATCACTGGATTTATCCCAAAAAAGATTGACAGAGCACTAAACGAAGAGCAACCAGATGAGTAAGATGGTTTCGAAAAGGACTCAGTGCGATGAACCACTTCCACACGATAACAAAACTCACTGAAGTATAGCGAGAGTACAAGAGACCACTCTGCTTTACTTTCATCGATTTAAGAGGAGCTTTTGACTTAGTTGAGCTAGAAGCATTCATAAAAGCCCAGGACGGTTAGAGCGTGCCTGCCTACTTGTTTGAATAATTGGACGGTTCGTCCTAATGAGTAGTGGTGACCCCAACACATTTTCCACTCGTTGCTTTCACTCGCAGTCGTCGTCCACGGTCGTGGTTTACTCAAGCACGGTGGCGGTTGAGAATCTCAAGTCGTGATCTGTAACCCATTCACAGCTGCTACAACAGGAGTTTGATTTCAGTTGCAAATATATTTGCAAAACATGTAAATGGTCGTCAAAAGAGACTCCTTCTTCTAGAGTCCACTCTACAGTTTTTTCGTCCAACTGCTGCTTGTTCTTCTGATTATATGACCGGCCCAACTACGTTTTGGTATCGATGTGTGTTTACTTCGATCTGGAAGATGTGACAAATTCCGAAGATCAGAGTTTCGCATCTCACCTAGGTACTGCGTGTACCAAGTATCTATATCTCAAAAGACATCCTTTAAGCGCTCTCCGACTAATGCGCAGTATTCGTGACGTGGTTGAAGTGTCAGTCCATGTCCCTGCCGCATAACACAGCGCTGGCAAAACTGTTAAATCAAAAAGGTGAGCACGGAATTTCGAATCTCGTCGACTAAATCTCACAAAAACGATGTTCATGAGGAACGGATTGGTTTTGTATGCCCCATTCACGGTTAGCGAAACGAATATCTCCAAATGTCCCAATTAGGTCTATTTACGTCGGGAAATTTACACGACAAACAACTTAGCTCTAATGTTCAGCAGGTGAAAGCGAGCGATCTGAGGAGGTTTCAGGAGCATCGAGAATGTAATGAGGAGAATAAAAATCACCGGACCGTGTGCCCGCCTTCTCGGCTTAACGCTTCTTCCTTCCTTAACGTATGCGTTAGAAACGTTGTCGCTGCGTGAACAGGATGGAAGTTTACTCAGCTTTATTGAACGCGCCGTCGAAAGGACGATTCTAGGAGTATAAGCGTAATGGCGCTGAGATATTTGCAAAACTCCGGACCGCTGGTGTCTGTAGTGGGGACTGAACCAGGAAATTTTCCATTCTAGGAGTATCCCGCATCACGGAAGTGAGCGAAGAGATCCGATCTACGTCAACGATCAAAAGTCGAAGACGCCGTTCTGTACGCCAAACAGTCGAAGATAAAGTGGGCTGTACACATAATAGGTATGAACGACAACCGATGAACGGAAGACGTCAGTGATCGGGTACCTCGGAATTTCAAACGCACTATAGGAAGACCACCGATCTGATGGTGAGAGTTGTTCATGTAAAGGTTAGAAGAAAGATATGTTGTTCGACGAGTCACTAGGGCAAAAAGAGCAACTGCAGAACTTTTGCGCGAGAGAATGGAAAATTTCCTGGTGCCCGTTCAAGTTATTCGACGATCAACGGGCAAGTGAAACAGGTGATACTGGCTCCGAGTGGGATACTTAATGATTAACATGATTGCTGATGATAAAGAGCGAACATCCATTGAATGGGTTAAACACCTGTGCTTAATTCACCAGGCAACGCTATACTCTACAGAGCGAAGCACCTCTTTGACAAGTCGGTATTTTATCCACGCCAGTCCTTCGTGGAAGAATCAAATGGATTGCCTAACACAACTCCGTTGTGGTCAAGCTAGAGGATAGGTTGGGTTGCCTATCTCTTCATTTTTTAGAGTGGAAGTTAGCTTTGTCAATTTATTGTAGCTTTTCGTAAGTTCGAGGATAGAAATTTCTAGTTCTTAGCTCTTGTGTTGAAAAATTAACCTTTACATAGGCCGCCATGGTTTGGACTGTTATCGTTTGTTCTGGATCATTGATTACCATCGTCATCTGTTTAGCAATGTTTAAAATCGCTTCCTCAAGAGCAGCTTTACGTATAGCAACCATCTGTAAACCTTTAGATTTTAAAAAAGTAGGATCATCTTTGGATTTAAATTATAAATGATTGTCTTAATCAAAAATTTTTTTGGAATGAAATGGATGCTCATGGAAAAAAAGGGAGAAACAAAGTCTAAATTTTGAAACTAAATTAAGTCTAGAAAACTTATTTGCAAGAAGAAAAGTTAGTCAACTGACATAATCTGAAAATTGGACTCAGAGCTGAAGCAAAATTTTAGATACTACTTGTAACATAGGAATATTTTTAGTGTTCAAGGGGTCTTAGGGAGCAGATTAAATGTGTACAACTAATCGCTTTTTTTTCTTACCTTACGTTCGTGGTTAGACTCGATAACATAGAAAATGGTAGCTCCAAGAAGAGTATAGAAGAAGACGAGCAGAAGCAAGCATACGTGCTGAAACCCAAGCTTTCGCGGGTCGCGGAGAGTATCCAAAATTGTGCATCCTATTCCTGGAATTAGAGGACGATGGAGGATTCGTGAAACTAAAAGCCACCAAGTATTCATCAAAGCAACTTTGCTTACTGGAAAAAAATGATTTTTTCTCAGATTTTGTCCAGGGCTTCTGAATGACTTCATAGTAGTCGTCTTTAGGAACATGGCCTGAACGATAGTCGTTTCTTCACACTATATTTATTTTCCGTTATTTCACAAAGGAACTGAACTGCTACAGTTACATGCTAACAATTTCGAAGCGACTTGATCGTCCAACATGGTCGGCTTTCTATCAACTTTTTGAAAAAATGGATGTTAAATTTTACTTTTTTAAGAACTTAGAATGACCGTTATGTGTCACCTCCCGTGAACTCAATGATGCTGTATGGAATGGATATATTACTTAATATAGATTTCAACCTATATATCATTTATCAACACTATTACGACCACTTTTTTCTGTAAGACCATCTTTCATATACACTGTGCTGATTTCAGCACATCTTGCATTTGATTCACTTCCTCGTATCCATCATCTTCGAAAGCCTTCCAAATTTTTAAATACGGCTTTGGCTGCTACCCGAAGATCTTCCTGTCGTCATGAGTGTCGTTGAATGCTGCTCGAGTGGATTCTCCCTGAAGTACTAAGACCACCTGGCTAGAGCGTTCTCACTTGGATTGCAGAGAATGAACTTTTTTCCGTATAGGTCCAGTACCGATTCCCTGTGAGCGTGATCGCACCAAAACCGTGCTCGTGATAATCGGCATCAGTACCACTGTGCCTTCTGCCCCTATTGCAACCATTTGAATTATATCTTACTCGTAGCGAGCACTATCAAGAATATTGAGGATAAGGGGATATTAGCATGAAATGAAGTTGGGAAACTCTTACATTTCGATTGATTCAGTGGATCTTCGTCAGTGTTCGACTTTCCGACGAACGATATTCGATCCATCTTTTGGAGGTTATGCCCATATAACGATGCAGGCACTGCGCTGATATCAACGCTGGAGCTGAACTGGTTTTATTTAGATTACAACTGTGGCAGAAATGTTAAACAATAAGTGAAAGGCACAGTAAGTTAACGTCAAGTAGAACTGGAGGGCAGCAGATATGGTACTAATTATAAAATAATAGGTGCCACACCTATTCTGGCTGCAAACAATGGATATCGCCGAAGCGTTGGATGTAGGTGGAAGAAAGCCATCTGAAATTGAAGGCGTTCGTGCTTCGGAATTCAGAATTTCCATTCGTATTTCAAGAAACAGCATAAAAACTAACCGACTACTTAAAAAACATCTTAGGTTTTTAATATAAAAAATTTCTACTGATCCGTTTGTGCTACTAGATTTTTGGCGAGCAAACTCTTTAGGATTGCTCGATCCCACGACTTCTCAGTAAAATAAAAATGAAAAATAAAACAAGAGAGGTTCGGTCGTTAACAAATTTTTTTTTCTACATAAGCTAACGCGCTCACCTTACGTTTGTACACTTTTGATACCGCGCCTACTCTTTTCAACTATTTGGCAGTTGCAAGCGATCTACAAAAAAGTTTGCAACAACAGGTAAGTGATGTTGTATTAGAGTCTCCTAGACGGAAATTGAACATTCCACCGTATGTGCACGATTGCACTTTTCCGAACTGGGAATCATAGCTCCTCAGGGAATGAAAATAGGTTTAAGCACATAACTTCTTCGACCATGTGAGAAATCCTAGACCGGATGCTCATCAATGGGTAATAAATCAGCTCCACTTACTTTTTCCTGGGACTTTGACAGAAAGGATTCGACCATATCGAGAGACTCCGGCACCATGCTCCTAAAAGTTTGTTGTTATTCTAATGTTTCACCTAGAAAACCAGCTGGTTTTTGTAGCATGAAGGCTCTGACTATATGTAGCGTAATGGCCATGAATGCTCTGTGTGCACAAGATTGTCGTTACTGTCTTGCTACCTTGATTAAACAAGTCCTTCCAGGGTTGGAAAGAGTATTCTGGTAGGATAAACACATCGATTTGATATATCGCCACGCCCTCGCAAATGGTTTTATAAGGAAATTATACATCATATCTTCTTTACGATGTTTAGAGAAATCGATGGCTCATGGAGCCTTCTGAAAGCTTAAAGGCTGTCCTTCGTGCACGGGCCTTCTTTAATGAGCAGATTAATACGCAGAGTTTCATCCTTTATAACCTCCTGTTTTTCCATGCCGAAAACTTGTTGCGATAAAGTAACGAGTGACTACTGCATGTTCCAAAAAGTCAAAAATACTGAAAGTTTTTGCCTGCTTAAAAGAGCGAAAAATTTTTTATGTTTTTTGCGGAAAAAGGGAAAAAGTTGTTTATCGAGGACCATAGGAGGCAAGGAAAAGTCGTTGACGCCGTTGGCATCGTTGGCATCGTTGGCGTCATTACGAACTTCTTGGAGAGTTGAGTCGTTTGTCATCCAACTGATAAAACCTTCATATTTAAGAGGAGTAATTAAACAAATCAATTAGATATAGAAAGCATTATACGAATGATAAAGGAGGAAAGAATCGCCAACAAAAACAAGAATGGTGTCAAAAAAACCTTTCGAAGAAGTAGTTAAGGATAGAAACCGAAGATAGATTAGAAGAGATATAGAAGAGACATATAAAGCTGCTATCGAGCACTTTATCCCAGTAGAACGCTTTACTAACTTGGCCATGGTTTAAGCCCTTTTGTCACCACCGGAATGCCTCTGCCTCCTTTTCTGTTGGTAGAGAAGATAACCAGTAGCAGTGGTAGCGAAGTCGATCATCACAAGCGCACTACTGATCCGATTCCGCACGCAGCCCATGAAGCCTTTTACCTCTCCAGGCGAGGAAGAGACTGGTACCAGACTTGTTTGAGAACAAATCACTCTAGGTGGGAACGCTCTAGCGCAACTATTTCAGCACCGCAGAAATAATGGACTCGACCACCTTTCAACGAAGTTCGTAGCGAAAACGAAAATCTTCAAAGGATAGCCGAATTTACGTTCGAAAAGTTTGAGGACCATCGTCTACAGGGGATGCGAGAAAACAAATCGAATGGAAGAAGTGCAGGCATTCGTGCTGTAAACGTGAAAAGAGCCTTGTAAAATAAAGCAAAAAAATAATAAACACTGGAGTGGTACTATCAAAATAGTGAGCAACTAATGGCCCTAGTATGCGAACCGGTTGAAAGTGCCAAATCCTGAGTTGTGAAGTGATCCCTCTTATAGCTAACTGTTGACGTTATCATGGCGATTAAGAGCACATACGCAAACATTACGTCGTCCGTTGAAAGCCTGATCTTTGAGATCAATAGTGCGAGAAAACTACCCGACTAAATGATAAGTACAATATTTTATGCTCCTTGAGATTCGGATAATCGTCGGTGGTGAGCGATTTGATGTTATTGGATGCTGGTTTTATTTTAGTATGAGATGACACTTTACCATTTTGCGATGACATGAGCTCTATAGGAGTCATAACAGCTTATAACAGCACCCTATAATCATATTAATTGAGATAAAAACCATTAGAACGCGTGAATCTATGGATACGGGATAAAAGTTTTCTTGCTCCACCACGGTAAGTTTGCAATTTTTTGGGTTCCACGACATATATCCTTTCCATGTTATTGCTTGAAGGCCCATATTTTGAAAAAGAAAGCAAACGAACAAGCGGAACTTTATATAACAAACAGGGTACGATGGCGGTAAGTAGAAGGCAGTTGAAAGTGCTGCTTCGATACCTTTCCTTTCACTCCTGCGGCGCTGCTGTAAAACCACCATGTGGGCTCTGTTTGCTCGAAATCTGGAAGATCTCCGAAAATTTGGCACTGAGTCCTTCATTCTTGTAAGTTTTGTCTTAAAGTTACCAACAACAAGTTTATCAGCTTAGCAACTTCGAGTGGTGATGTCGAACATAATCTCAGCTGGCCCTATTGGAGAGATGAAACACTAAGAGTAAGGAAAGTTGACCACTCGCCGTGCGTTGCAGGTCAACATCACTAAACTTCTTGTCCACATTATGAAGCGGAAAACCGTTTAGAAACATATGAAACAGTGCAGATCAGCACATTGTCTTTAAAAAACATAGTTAATTCATCCCTGTTTGACGATGATTATCACGTCTTTCCGTCGCCACAATATATCGAAGAGCTACTTTACAGGCTAAACTTCACTTCAGATAATTTAGCAATTACCTCTGCTTTTCAAGTTCTTTATCAATGGATCTATTCCCTAAGTGATAGGAGCCGAGTTGGATTGTTCAAATAAAGATTAGGTGATCCGTTCTCACGACAAAGTTGCCCAAGTGCACTTCCACTGAGAGCTTGCCGTCTTGCCCTTCATGTTCCACTCAGATTCAAGCTGGAGATAAAAAAGTTACTTGTTGAGAAATCCCCTGAGCTGTAGCTAATCTATAGAACCTTACACCTTTTATTGAACTTTTTTCAATCACCGGTGTAGCGCAGTGTTCGGAGATGCTCTACCATAAACATGAGATCGACCCCTGCGCCCTTTGGCTAACCAAACCTTTCAGCCGTCCGGAGTCGGCAAATTGATATCAGACTTGTCTGGGAGGATAGCAGCATTGGCTCGATACATCGGTGGACTATCGCGTGCCATTGTAAAGGCGAAATATGCACCCAGTCACCTCAAACGATCCTCGATGAAGTCAAGTGCATGGTACATCCTTCAGGTTTTGACCAAAACCGAGAGTTTACCCTTATCCTTATCCTTTTTTATTAATCCTATCCTATTAATCCTTTTTCAATCACATTATCCATTCTAAAAAGACGTGCTTGCCCAGATGGAGAGAAGAACCCGCCACTAGGTGCTAGCAACTTAAAGTGAAGAAGTGTCTTGTGTCCAAAAATGTCCTATAATAGGTTTCTTTCTTTATAGTAAGTATTCACTGCATTGTTGCTCATGTAGCGAATTGGTTGAAGGTGACCTGCAACACATACGTAGTCACTGGTTCGTTCCCACGCCCCAGTGTCATCAAACCTTTCATTTCTCCGGAGATGGCACTGATTTCATACTTACCTGGAAAAATAAAGCAACTTGATACACCGGAAAGCCAAAGCAAATTATTGTAGAGACCGAAAATTCATTCAGTTACCTCTAACGACGTTTCATGAAGTCGAATGCATGGCGAGTCCCTCAGAGATTGACCATCACCGAACGCATTAGCTGTTACCTTTTAAACAACACATTAAACATATCAGTTCGACGAATTTAACGAAATTACTTACGATTTGGTTAATTGAAATGGTAAAGGATAGCGTTTGTCAGAGTTTATCAATCCATGAAGAATACACCATGCATTTGATTTCATCAAATATAGTCAGAGATGATTAGAAGCATATCTAGCCAATAAAATTACATGCCGTGGTCTACTAATGTAGCAGATCTATGCTGCTATCCACCCGGACAACTCTACTACCTATTTTGCCAAGCACGGAAAGATCAAAGCCTCGGCGAGCCCCAGGTACGAGACCGCACTGAAAGACAACGTGTGTGTAGCGTTGAACATCTAACCACTGGGCTCCACGTTTAACGTGAAGAATTAGCGAAGCTCCGTTGAACGGATATTGTGCGAATGAAAACGAATGTAATGTAGGAACAAAAAAGAAACATATTATGTCTTCCCAATTTTCTAAAGGCTTGGTGTACCATTTATAAAACTCGTAACATTATTATTGTAAACGTGCGAAGATTTCCGTGAACATCTAGTAAAGTTGCTTAGTCCTTTCTGACCGATTCGAAGGTGTTCCAAATCAACCGAATTTTGCAATAATTTAATAAGTGGACAAAAATTCACATGGCTATAAATAAATCATAACGCTTTCGGCGTTGATCAATCCCTGAGGAATGCACCATGCATTCGACTTCATTAAGCGTTGTTGTTGTAGCAATTTGCCGACTCCGGAAAGATGGAGGACTTGGTGGACCTGGGGCGCGGGAATCGACCCCACATTTATTTCAGGGCGCTTCCGGTCATTGCGCCCCACGTGCCCGTTCACTCAGCCAAGCGTGGAAAAATGTGGAAAAGATTTCCACCGCATTGTTATCCAATTTAAAAATCGGAGTGAATATCTTTTGTAGAGATAGGCATTGGTAATAGGTTGTAGGAAGATTTCCTTCGCATAAAGGAGCGATATGTATTATCTAACTAATAGCTTCAAATGGATATTTGTTCTGATCTAAAGAAGAATCCGTTACTAGAATATAAATGGAAGAACGTTTTGTTCTTGGCTCAACAATCTTGAAAAATTATGAGTTGAAATGAGAGCAGCTGGTTGTTGAAGAACGTTCTTTTGAAGGACTTTTTGGGTCACTTAAAAAAGTGGTAGTGGTTGAAGCCTGGTTCCGTTGTGAATGCTGAATAAAGCAGAGCTCGGTGATCTGTTCAACACCTGTAGCGCTATGTTTTGATAGAGCGAGGTATTTCAAAATAATCTGACCATTTGTTTCGCCTTACTGATAATGATCTACAGGTGTTGAACGGATCACTGGCACACAGAGGACCCTTAACCAATGTGTATACAATTTCACAGCAAATTTTAGAATGATTTAAACAAAGTGAATTGGTTTAAAACGGTAACAAGTTGGGTTCGAGATCAGCGTCTCCAAAAAAGACGACGGAGAACGCGGCGAACTATACCAAACGTCGGGACTGATGTGAGGAACTACTGTAAGTATCTGTTTTTGTTAAAAAATAGCAGAACAGAAACATTATCTGTTTAGATACGAACTTTTTCTTCGAGAATCGTAACAAGGCTAACTAATTTTGTATTCTTTCTAGCATGTGCTTGATGCCTTATTCCATAGACCTCATGTGGTATTGAATTTTGTCCTTCATCGGGTCGGACTATGAGGAATGGGTACGAATGCCAAAATGTTTTGCTGAAAAACCATGAACCCAAAAAATTTGCCGTATTTATTTGTTTTCTTAAACCTTGAGAGAATCGGAGAGCGGTTAAATTTGCTCTGATCAAAGATTTGCTGTTGAAGAGCACTCGAAAGAAAAACTCCACAAATTCAACAGAAAGAAAATTGCATCGACAAATTTTCCAAGCCACTGTTTTCATTTGGGATATAAAAGATTAAAAGAGAAGCGAAATGAGAAGGAGAAAATGATGAATAATTCATTGTAGGAAGAAGACTGAAGGTTTTATATTTAAGAAATTTTTACTATTTTATTATTTATTTATTTTTAATATTTATATTTAAGAGCTTCCGATGTTGATCATTCATGTAACAGCAGAAAAGTAAAAGAATAGCTGATTCTGAATTTAATTTAAAGATTTGTGACAATGCTCCCTTTATAATAAATAACAGCTCGCCGTTTCACAGTCGGTAGAGTTATTGAGCGACTAATGATGATATCGAAGATCTATCGCCGCTGATGTGATTGTGTTGCTATAAAATGTTCTTTCAACTTTATGGTTGGTAAGAGTTAAAGTGCCTCTTATAAGTGGTGTAAAGTTGTTGGTAAGCTTTCTCGTTTTTTTTTCACGTTGTTTTGTAGTCATCGAGTTTAAGTTCCCAGGATAAACTTTCTGTTAACTTCGGCATTGGATTATAAATCTATCGTTTTCTTTCTCAGCAATCGCGATGTTGTTAAACAGCATACGTTTGCTTCCATACAGTAACACACACAACACAACCGTAGCTGACGTTTCGGCAGAACTGCCTTTTTGAAAGCGGCTTTTTCACATGTCTTCCACCGAAGAAGAACAGCCGCTCTGAGTCGCATATGGTTGACGACTGCAGTCTCTGAGCGACTGTTCTTTCTCGGTGGAAGACAGGTGAGAAAAGCGGTTCTGAAGAAAGCAATTCTGCCGAAACGTCAGCTACGGTTGTGTGTGTTATTGTATGAAAGTAAACATGTGCTGTTTAACAACCTCGCGATTGCTGAGAAAGAAAGCGACGAATTCAGTTTAAGCTCAGACACGTGCTACCTTGTGGCTTAAATCTTTCTTTTATCTGAAATCGCTCACGTTTAAGTTTTGTCTTCTGTTTTTGTTTGTATAGCACCTTTATGCTATTTTCTTGCACTTCAATATTTGATAAACGGCGTTTGTGCTAATATTAAGGTATTCTGTTTTTGTAGAGAAAAGGGTGAGAAATGAAAGACATGTTTACGATATTTATCAAAGCTTTCGTGTTCACGTTTTTTTCACCGTTTCCCATTCTTTTCTAGAAGATGGCAATATTATTTAAAAAATTTATTTACCATCAGTTATGTTTCTAGCAGCCGTGGTTCACTAGAGAAGCGCACGATGTTTCCATTAGTGTTCTCCCAGTCACTCGAAGGATTAACAAATGGAGAGACGATAGTAACAAATTTGAGTCAGCGCTGATACGACTTTACTATCCGAAGTTGGTATTTACTTCCACAGAGACATATGCTGTAGTTCGCCGAACCGGCTGCGTTCGTCTGCTGCATCGAATTTACTTGCACCTTTCCGCTAAATACAGTAACATTCATGAAGATGTGAGTAGATGCCTGTTGGTGAAAGCACATTCTATCGAAAACGACAATTTGGTCAAAAGTCTACGGTTAACCGACGATAGATGGTTGCTTGTTTTCGTCTTCAACAATTTTTCTTCACTTTTATAGGGAAATCTTCCAATTGAAGTGGATGGCAACTTTTTATGCATGATCCGTCCTCACGCATACTTTGCGGAGGGGAGCAGTGCTTTTCATTCGATTCTTTTCCTCAGATCCACCATCCACGGAGGTTTTCGAAAATCTTGCGCTTGACTTCGGCTGCTGCTTGAGGATTTTTTTTTCTTCATGAATGTTTTCGAATGCTGGGTGAGTCGATTCTCCTTGGGGTCCTAAGATAGCCGTATTAGGGTATCTCCACATGGATTAGGGAAAGTGAGCTTGTTCCAGGCAGGCTTCTTTGGTACAAGCTTTCCGATTCCAGAGCGATGAGAGTTTTGGGGAACCTGGAGGAGGGTGTCGAACCAGAATAGTGTGCTCCGTGACCGGCACCAGCAGCAGTGCTTAGAGAATCACTACAATACCCACGGTATCGTTGGTTCGATTCTGAGGCACGGACCTACCAAGTCTTCGCTCCCTCCGGAGTTTAGTAGTTGACTTGTTTGGGAGTATAACAACACTGATTTGATGCATCTGAAGGCAACCGAAAGTCATTATGCAGACCAAATACTTATTCAGTCACCTCTGACGATGTTTAATGCAGTCGAATACATGGAGGGTCCACCAGGGATTGATCAAGGTCGAACTTTTTACTTTACCCTTATATACCCAGAAAAAAAAGTATGTGTGTAATAATAATAAAAATATGTATATAACGTGGATATCTCAAATTTCCAAGAAAATCAACTTAATCAGCATTTTAGGACATTCGAGAAGAGCAAAAAATCACAAGCAACAACAGAACCTGCATACAAATCTGAAGACATTCGTTGATGACGGATGCGAGTGGACGAATAAAGTAAGTGCCGGGATCCAATGCGTGTGGTGTGGGGTCAGGCAAAAAAATTGTTTCAAAAGACAATTTTTAAAGAAAGCTTCATCGATAATTTCGGCAGCACCTCCTTTGCGATGGCGCCATTGTTGGAATAAAATTGAAAAACTCAATGTCAAGTGTAACGTCAAATAGTAGCTGAACTTATTGAACTGAACTAAAAACTCTGTTGTTAACATTTAACATCAGAAATGTACCCAAGTGTAATTCGCATAGCCCAAAGTGATATAAATATCTTCTTAGCTAGTCTTTCGAATTGAAACCTAGAACCACTTCCCATCTAGGATTAAATTCACCCCTCAGAAAGATTCCACGAAAAGCGGGATTCTACTGAGCATGGGCTATTTTGACAGCATCATATTCGTTATGAGACAAAGAAGGTTACTTTTCCTTTTGCTGTTTCTGGCATAGTGCAAATATTCTCTACGGCACCCTTTATATTACACGGGTAGCTTATCTTATTTAAGCTATATTTTAAATAATGTTTTTTCGGAACTCTTGCGACTCACACTGCACGCGGCGAAAAATTGGACGCTATTGGGAATGTAGTAAAAAAAATCGACTTGTTATAACAGCTTTATTAGAGTACAGGTAGCGCAGTGGTAGTAGTGTCAGTTAAAGCGAAGAAGATCATAAATTGCCTCCTCTCCAAACCAACCAGGTCCCTCAAATTCGCGGAGGCAGATACTTGCTAAAAACCTATCTTCTGGAAAGCTCTTTCGGCTCTACGGGGTACAGCAATGTGTTAGCTCTACTATCTCAGAATTCCAGGACAATTGATTCAAGTGGAAATAAGTGACACTCGTAAAGAAAACCAGAAATACTCAAGCAATAAGCCGAATACACACATAAATTTGATTCCTTTGTTGATGACAGGTGCTGGTAAAGGAATAAAATGAAAATAATGACAGCGTCCACACAGTATGCTACCAAGTCAAGCAAAAAAAAAAGGAAAGAAAGCCAGTTTAGCAGTAGAAGAAAAACCAATAAGACCAGAAAGTTTTTGCAAAGGCTCATTGAATCGTTTCCGGTAGTGCGAAAAGTTCGAATATTGGTAGCTGATGTTTTTTTTAGAAGTTATTTGCTTCGAACCTCCAAACGGTTTCTACCTAGCATGGTGGAAATTTTCAGCTATTTGAAAAGTGACAGTACATTAAGCAGACAGTATGGGTGGGAACGAGGGATGAATAGAATAAAGCTCAATCATCCCAACTTCTGGAGCTTCTGCTTTGCGACGAACGGCTTAACACTACCGTCCAATAGCTTTCCCTGATACAGTTCTGTCGGTTTTTGGTGCACCTTATTGATTCTTCGAAAATAATGTGTAATTTCTCATATAAACGGTTAGTTGATAAGATTTTGACTTCCTCCGTCCGTAAATGTGTTCGGATACAACCACAATAATGCTGGGATACGTGAGCTTCTGGATAGGGTAATCCCGGGGTTGAAGCTCACCTGAGGTTCTGAATTCTGCAAGTATCTCAGCATCATTGTGGTTGTGTTTTGAAAATGATTCTCTACGCCTGTGTTTTTCATTGAACACATAGACAATGTTGGGTGAATCCGGGTAGAAAACAATGAATACTAATCATAACCTCTTTTAGACGAAAATCTGGCTTCCCAATGAGCACTAGGGCTTTGTTATGCTTTCAATACCGTCTGGAACGGCGGTGATTACAGCAGATAATATGCTTTGCCTTGAATCTGGCAATAGTTTTAACAAATGTCCCATTTTTATCGCACAAAGGAAGCATAAAATACAACCCGTGACGCCGACTTTTCCGGCAGGTGTCTAACTGGTGTGGCACTAATATATCTAATATTTTAGCGCTTCACATGCAGTTCAGATAAGAAATTGATGACTGGTTACAAACTACTTTTTTCCAACGTTTCGAGAGATTCTCAAGAACCCAGCTTCTACTATCGACCGCAGGTGACCATCATCAACCACTGAAAAGCATCTATGATCTTGTCATCAACAAGACTCATCCATCCACCACAAAACTATGACCAGACCCTATGCTTTGGTGATCTTTCGGTTCGTTTTTGCAGTAGAGTGCCCAAGTCTCCTAACGTTTTACCGCCTCATCGGAGCTGGGAGGTGTTTCTAGGTATCGGAGAAGCTGGAAGGGAGTATTGCGATTCTATCAGGAAGCTCAGCTAAGGGTAAACCAACTAGGTGCATGGTAGAAAATCTCCCTCTGATCCACAAGGGCGCCAACTGCCTCTGGTTGCGACGTTCTGGAGCAGACTTTGGCTAGGTTAACCTCGCAAATCCAGTGAATTACAATGGCTAAACTAGCAAAAAGGATGAAAATTTTTCCGGGGCCCGCACAACCAGTGAGAACGGACTATCCAAGTATCCAAGTACCCAAATATGTCGAAGATGTTAAAGTAAGCTGATATCAATTTTTGAAGTGAAAAGTTTAGGATTATGAAGCAAATTGATATCAATTTCCTGAAGACCGAAAATTAATTCAAGCCGCTTAAATTCGTTGAGAACATAAATGTTATGAAATCTGCAACTCAGATAGAAGCCTAGGCGCCCTACTGACACACTTGCACAGACATCTAAGCCTCGTGTCTTCCTACAAACCCATATGCCAATCAACTCACTGCGCTTTCCAAATTGGATTTTGTGATCAACATGCGCCATTTTTCTAATCTAGAGCAACTTTGTTTGTTTAAGGCAGAAAACAACCTTCGAACAACCTTATGAATCTGTAGAACTTTAACAAAGTTTTGCAAACTGACGTACATTTTCCCTCAGAGTGAACAGGAGTTGTATTTCTTCACTGACAAACTAAGACGAGGTTTTTATAAAACTACATGCGACTGCGAAGTCCCAGATCGCAAAAATGAACAACGAAGAATCGACTCGGATCATCCCGGATACGAGGACGGCTGAACTCTGAAAACTTAGTCGCAGAAAAGAATTATAATGAACTCGCGTTGGATTAACAAGAAGAAATGCATTAACCAAGTGTTTTCAATATGAAAGCGTAATATTCCACAAATAATTCTACACAGTGGCACGAAAACAGTACCATAAGTGCTCATTGGTTATAACACTACGAGGTGAAGTCGCCGAATGGAATGACACAGTCAATTTTGTTGAATATTGTTTTGCGCTGTGTGAACTCTTCAGAACACAGTGTTTGCTCCTAAGTCCGACTTTCTATTAACCTCGGCATTAATTGAATATATCTTTCTATATTTCTACAGTGTTTGCTGTTTGAAGACTCCTGAAGAGACACTATTATCATCTGCAGATACTTGTAAGGATAGCGCTCTATAAGATCGATCTCTACGGAAGCGCGTTTCATTCCTATCTGCAGAGCAGCCCTTGCGCAGTTCATTTCTAAGCACACGAAGCTCGATGGCTTTCTTCGTCCTCACATATCAATCCGGCTGTGAATTATTGATCTCTTGATTAACGACCAAAGTACCCAGGCAAAGGACCAGTGGTTGTATTTTTTGTGCTTACTTACTTGGATAGTTGGATGACCCACCCTCACTACTTGTGCGGACCCGAACAGTATTACGAACAGTAGCTCTTCAGAGGTGGAAAGCTTGTTGAGGTCTGACGTTCTCCACCTACTGCTGGTCAATATCCTCACTACATAACCGACCCATTTATGTTAGTGGTCAATAATTTTATCCATATCTTCTCTACCTCTTCATCTATGAACATGGTGACAGTGAGGAGCTTTATTGTCGTAACATAGTTGCGGTAAGAGTCCGTAGAGGTCTTATGTGAGATGAAGCCTCTGCTTAATGAACGTGCGCTAAAAGTTTCGATGAAGTCGAACTGCTTCCTAGAGGTTTGAATGTGATTTCTATAAATACCCTTGTTGCAGTCCTTGCTAGACCGATTGAACAAAATTTCTTCATTTGGGCGATAGGGCGATCTTCGTGAGCTGTTTATAAAGTGTAATATACTCAGAAAGCAAACCAGACGATAGACGATACCTTCCTACCTTTTGTGAGAAATGCGGGTAGTTTGGGATTTTCCAAAGGAAGATGACAAATATTTATTTTCCACTTTATTTTACGCGACCCATCTTCACATCTACGGTGCAGGTTCCAGCACTCTTCACGTTTGATTTCCTTTCCTCGTATTCAGCAATCACTTAGGTCCTCCAACTTTTTACGTGTGGCTTCAGCTGCCGCTTGAGGATTGTCATTTCATTTAGAATGTCGTAGAATACTGGTGAAATCGATTCTCACCGAAATCCTGGGATAGCCCGACTAGAGCGCTCCCACTTGGATTGCAGAGAGTGACTTTTCCCGGACAAGTTCGCCAGTAATTTTTCGGCCCCGGAAGGATGAGAGGCTTGGTGAGCCCAGATCGGGGTCGAACCGGCACTACGCCCGTTATGACCAGCACTACTACCATTGGGCTAACCTTTCCTTGCACTTGTACTAATATTTATATTATGGTGCCTAGATGGTTTTAATCCTTTGCTGTTTATCAGCGATAGTGTGATTACATTGTGATTTCACTATGAAAACCATGAGGAGATTTCTTCTGGGTGGTTCTCTTTTAAGCTGTTTCCAACTGCTCTTTTTTGTCCGTCCATGTCGTTGAATAGTCTCTACATTGCAAAAATCTCTTGCATCTGATTATTAATACCATTCATATGAGACGAATTTCAGGCGGATGAAAGTTCAGTTTTCCGGTCATCTGGAGCAAATTCTTGTTGATATAGAACTGACACGAACTTATTGATTTTAAACCAAGAGGTATTTCGGCACAATATTATGAACCAGTGACAAGTATCACATAGTTCTCTCTCGAATCACCTGTAGCTTCCAGTTAATGAGGGTAAAACATTCCTGATAAATCCATCTAAAACGGCCTCTTTATACACAACTTCCTCTTCACTAAGACATGAAAAGAATTCCTTTTCTGCTTGCCACTAAATCCGATCTTCCGTTGAAAGCATGGTGATCATATCCACTACATAAAGATGGTCTGTGCGGACGAAACAAAGATCCATCACCTTATTAGAAGAAAGATGTGATTAGTTTCCACGTGGGTGGTCTTAATAGTAGAATGCACGTATGGTCATTCATTCGATGCTCTACTCCTGGCAAATCAAGTACTTCGTATCTCCGTGATCAGGAAAGTTATACCAGAATGGGGATAAAAACACTGACTTAAACATCCGGCAAGTTTCGGCAAATAAACGCGTATTCCAAATATGCGTTCGATAACCTATGCGAAGTTTGATGAAGGCATACAGTTGGCGCATTCTTAAAATGCTGGTCAACACCGAGTGGTTTATCCCTTATCCTTCATCCATCTTAGAAGAGATCCTTATATGAAACGCTTATCTTCGCCCTTTGCCAAGTAGACACTTCCTATGAACGTAACGACGTAGTTATTTGAGTGTATTGGAGTTTCAAAATAATCGTGCTGTTGTGTTCTTAATTGGAAAGAAAACTTGCCACTCTGCTATGAAATTTTCTGCTGACAAGGTTATCGGTTGAAGATGTTAATCTTTTTATGGCATTTTTATCTTGCGAGTGAGATTCGCCCGATACACCCGCAATTCCTACTATTCGGCTACGACAACGATTAAGTACGGAATGATGGATAGGAAACAGTTGTGTTTGAATACTTATATGACCCCTTCTTCCTATGAGGTGCGAGTCCATATGTCAAATTCGCTTCGCTCTCTTATATGCCCCATACTTGCAGCCCGTTGGATTCCTCTGCGGGTTTGATTACTGCTTGACGATTTGAAACAAGTCGGAAGTATCTTGTTGGCACGTGTTGAAAAAAAAATAAAGGGAAGCATCTTTAAGGTGCTTTTCCGTTATCTCAACATCTAACTGATGGGGAATTACAACGAACTCTCCACCCTTATCACTAATTGATAGTCATATGTTTTTTGATCTTATCAGCTTTCGTACCTCCCGCATACCACGTTTTTGTATTTCAGTGACTTGCAAAAGAAGCCCTGTCACTAAAACAAAAGATCGTCTTAGCTCGACAGGCGATACACTA
This sequence comes from Angiostrongylus costaricensis, assembly GCA_900624975.1. Classification (NCBI taxonomy): domain Eukaryota; kingdom Metazoa; phylum Nematoda; class Chromadorea; order Rhabditida; family Metastrongylidae; genus Angiostrongylus; species Angiostrongylus costaricensis. The sequence goes on from UYYA01000472.1 coordinate 45,691, forward strand.
TAAAAAGACTATCGGTTAGTGATAAGGGTGGAGAGACCGTTGTAATTCCTCATCAGTTAGATGTTGAGATAACGGAAAAGCACCTTAAAGATGCTTCCATTTGTCGTCCATCGTTTGAAAAGGAATTTAAAAGTCAATACCGAAAGTTAAACAACGAATGGGTTAAAATGGCAAGAGCGGCAGGGTTAAAGCCATCAGTCATCTCTCATCTCAAAATTGACTTACCAACATGTCCCGTCCTGTACTTACTTATCAAAACCCATAAGTTAGTATCCAGCGATGATCTCGTGTCTACCGATCCACCGTTATTTAAGGTTAGACCTAACATTAGCTGCGTAGACGGGTCAACGGATAGGGTAACGTGGTTAATAACCCTAATACTTACTCAGTTGTTGAAGTACATTCCAGCTCATCTAAAGAACACCAAAATGTTCCTGGATCGTCTACGTAACGCGCGACCCAACAGCGCGTACGTGGTGGAGTCCTTCGACTTCACTGCCCTGTATACGAACGCATCGAATGACTCCGCTATGCAAGCCATAAACGAGCCCCTTATACAACACAAAGGAGCAATAAACACGTACGGCTTCTCGATTCAGCAGTTGATGACACTCTTAAAGGAGTGCCTAAACTGCTCAATCTTCAGATGGTCCGGGAGGTGTTACGCACAAATGAGATGGCTTGCAATGGGACAACGACCGGCACCAAGCCTTGCCATTGCATTCATGTCTAAGGTGGAAGCGCCAGTAATCGACCTCGGTCGGTTACTCTACTGTAGATATATATGGATGACTGCTTGGTCATTTGTTCAACGCAAGAAGAAATCGACAGATGTTTCGAGTTGTTGAACACAACACACAGTCAGAGTATATTAAATTCGCCCGAAAAAAACCAAAAGAAGACTGGCTTTCATTTCTGAACGTGCAAATTAGCCTATCAGAAAACGGCTACATTACGAAGTGGTATCGAAAGCCAAGTAGTAAAAACATCCTAGTTCATTACCTCTCCTCTCATCCCTCTCACACGAAAAGGGCGCTTGTGAGAAACATGTATCGAACAGCTACCAGCTTGTGCACAGGAAGACAACAGAGAGAGGAGTCCCGGAACTTGGCACGGCAAATAGCCATTTTGATTGGCTACGAAACCGTAGCTCGAGATAAGTGTAGAGGAAACCACAGGTACCCCAACGATAACTCTAGCGACAACAAGGTCCCGTTTATACTGCCCTTTATTTCAAGTGAAGTAAGTGCAGATATAAAACGCTGCTTAATAAGGACCAGTCTAGAGAATTCGGTAACGATAATCGAAATACTACCGAGTAATCTAAGGCGCCAGCTAGTTCGTAACCGCCTATACGACCGTCTATGTGCAACGCAAAATTGCGTAATTTGCCTCAATGGTAGAGACGGTGACTGCATGAGTTCGGGTACAGTCTATCTGATCTCTTGTAAAGCGTGCGAGGACGAATACGCTGGCGAAACGGGTAGACCACTCTGCGTGCGTATAAAAGAACACCTAGTCGGCAAACGTAAACCGAATATTCCACTACGCACGCATAGGACGCAGAGTCATAACGGACAAGATTTTGAAGTAGGGGTTGCGATCCTCGCGCAAGAATCGAGAACACAAGCGCGCAAAACTCTAGAGGCATTCTGGATTAATTCCAAGAATCCGAAACCCGAGGAGGAATGCATCATTATCACGCGCGATATTGGACAGTATATAAACCTGTTATTCTGATGGGAGCAGCACATTACGCTTCCATGTGAATTTGGTGCGGTCGGTCTTCACGCGACATACTCAGTGGAAGACTCATTGAAAGCGGTGAGTGTGCAGAGCTATGCTAAATGTGATTGAAATCTTGGTTTAGCGTTTTCTCTGTTTGGTTATGGAGGTGTTTGGCCGAATGGATTGCTGTCAAGTTGACCCTTCCAGGCTTCCAGGATCCGCCGAAACGTCAGCTTGTGCGTAAATAAAGAAATAAAGTAGCACCTCGTGTTTGCTGAACAGAAGTAGAAAGAATAAAGTGTTTATAATGTTGAGCTTACACGAGATTGATACGAGATGTTTATTCGGCTAACGTTTCGAACGTCTTCGTCTTCATCAGAGCCGACGATCCTTGTCAATGGTCCACAGTTGTTCCTCTTGATGTGGCATCTTCGTTGTCGTAGCAAGATGAATATTCCTCAGTCGAACACTGCACGGGTGAGGTACCTCACCCGGCGACGCTCTTTTAGAATAGAGTAACACCTTGAATTTTCTAAACAAGAATATCGAGATTTCGAACAGTCTTTTTTCATTGGCACATAGAATGTTGCTCAAGCGTGATTTTTTTCCCTGAAACCGTGATAAAACGTCTCCAAGCCCGCTCCACATGTTGGCAGTCCCCGAAAAGGAATTAGGTTTGTTGCTTCAAGAGTGGAATTATTCTGGAAGACAGCGACTTCTGTGAGGGTAGCGAATCCTGAAATTACTCCTCTGACTCTGGAGGACGATGTGGCATACAGAATAGAAATAGACGACTTTAATACGGATTTTTATGCTCTCAAATCAGTAATCCTGAAATTGATTACTCTGGTAATCTTTGTACATGTTTCTTTATTTTTGGTATTTTGGTAACCTTGGAAAATGGATATTCTCTTTTATAAATATGGAAATTTTTTCATTACTTGGCGTTGTTAAGGGCTATCATTAGACACTTCGTCCTCCACCTCTATTGAGAGAACCACGTGGCGATGTATAGAATTACAATGGCACCATGAATAGAATTCGCAATCCTTTCTCAATCCTTTTCAATTCTGGCATAGCTGACACACTTTTGGGAGTAATAGTCTGAAAGCCTCTGAGATATTCTCGACTTTTTAGAAAGAGCAGGAACTAATTAAATTCTGCAAAACCTGGATCTTAGGCCAGCTTGAAACCCGTGACTACCCTTTACGGGAGTTCACGTGCAACCCACTGGACCATCGACGCCCTTGTGTTAGGGTATCATACATTATCTGTCAAAGGGAGCTTGTCGGGGAGCACATATCGGGACTGAACCCAGTTAAGCTAAAGCTGCATTCAATATAACAATCTTCCATCAAAAAAAAGTAAAAACAAGCTGAGAGAACGGCAAAGCAAGAGCCTCGGTAGTGCAGTGGGTACTATGTAAGCCCACGAAATTGAAATCACTGGTTCGAAACTAGCCTAAAGTCTCAGTTTTGTATTTTGTTTTTTTTTCTTAACACCATTCTGGTTGTATATCAACTAACACCTTGCCAAAAATTTAGTAGGTAGTAAACAAAAGGTTAAACATCTAATCGCAATCTGCAAATCAGATGTGAGAAATGTGACTAATTCTTCGGAAATCTCTTTCCAACATAATTCTTGTAGTGACTAATATCTAGTGTATGATAACCATCGTATTGACAGAATTAGAGATGTTTAGAAAAAATAAATTAAGCAAAATGTGATTTAACTTCGCATGATGTGAGACGGTCGTCAGCTTTCTTCATGCTCTTCAAATAGTTTTAAAGCAAGTCCATCTACTCATCATACTGTCAACATTCACTTATTCTGGCAGTGGTTGTTTACCGTTGTTTACTCGCATCGTTCAACATCGGCCAAAAAACGGCATTCAACTACTTGCACAAGTATTTAGTCAAAAACGTCTCAAAACTCCAAGCATGGATCTATTCATATTGTTTACTTACTTGGATACTTGGACGGTCCGTTTTCACGAGCTGTGCGGACCCTAGCACATTTGCCATTCGTTCCTTTCTCTCGCAATCGTAGTCCATGGTGGTGGTCTTCTTCGATCATGGTAGCGTATGCGAGACTCGTACCTCGATCTGTAAAACAACTGCAGCTGCGGATACAGCTGATTAACTTTGTTCACGAACACGTCTGCCTGTGTAGGTGGTCGTCCTAGGAGACGTTTGCATTCTCTTGGAGTCCACTCTACTGTTCTTTTTGTCCATCTGTCGTCGGCTCTTCTCATTATGTGACTGGCCCATTTATGTTTCGCTGTCGATTTATATTCTCCTGGATCTCGAAGATGTAACAGATTTCGAAGGTCAGAGCTTCGCATTACGGCTACATATTGAGAGTGCTGGTTATATTTCAGAATACATTGCTCAAGCGCTCTGTGAGTAGTTCGAAGCATTCTTAATGTAGTTGAGGTATCAACCCACGTCTCTGCAACACAACAGAGCGTTGGGAGGACGGTAGAATTGAGGAGAAGAGCGCGGATTTTCGGGCCCTTCAGTTGGTCGGCGGCTTCTTTGAGAGGCCTGAATGCTGTCCAAGCTGCTCTCCTTCTTCTATGTCATTTAATTATTGTTGTTCTAATTGCCAATTTTTATTATCATGTTGTTCCACTATTCTTAAAATGTTTTTCGTTTCTTCTTTCTTGATATGTAAGCTGCTGGTAATTTTTATGAAAACCCTGACAAAAAATGTGTCAGCAACGCCATAATACGCAACTATTCACAAAGGTTACTATTCTGGTGACTGTGACCTGTCTCACCTATCGTCGCGCCGATTCTCGAGTGATTTAATAGGACAACAGGAAATCTTCCATTTCGCTTTTCCGCGTACAAGAGCAGCCCAGTAGGTTCTGCTCGCTACAAAGACTCGTTGAGTATCATACCTTTCTTCTACGATTTTCATGAAGAACTCTGACCATCGATCGGGTCGGTGCACTTCCTGCCAGTACGTTTGAAATCGGGAAGATTGCAGTCACTCTTGTCCATCGGTAGGCGTTCGTACCGCGTAACATATTAAGAAACGACGTACATAGAAGTACTTGTACTCATTTCTCTACTTGTACGTTTCCTTCAGAAACCGATTCTCTCCATTAAACCAAAGTTGATGTATTCAATACCGAAAAACCTTCTGCCCAATTGTCTTTATCGAATCATTTCATTCACATCCGATTCTGTCAATGAAATTTCCTTCTCTATGAATACAACGATTAATTAACTAGTGAGAAATAAGTAGTTTGAATTTACATATCAAAACTTCCGAAATGTCAAAGAAGGTTGCCAAAGACTACGAGAACTGTTCGAGTTGTTCACTTCTGAAATGATCCGCTGCTTCGGCGGCAGCTTTCTTACGAACTTTATGGCGTTTTTAACTATCATGATACCATGTGATTCAGAAAAGAGCTCCGATATTGAAGTTGTCGTATTTATACAAGCAGTTATTACAACATACACAGAAACAATGACGAAAAATGAACATGAAATTAAAACTTTATAATATGACGTGCAAATATGAACACAACACAGACGATCAGGAAGAAAACGTAGGCGAACAGAGACGCCCACCACAACTTTCCTTCCCAACGATGGTAACGGAAATTACGAAGGATAACGACGCCTAAAAATACCCCAGCCAAGAATCCGCCGATATGAGAGACATAGGATACCTGAAAAGGAATATGACTTTGCTTGTCAACTGTACGAAATTTAGGACATTACCCTGTCCGTTCTGTCGACGAAATACCGCTGAAAGATGGACACGGCGGCGTCGGACCCGATCATAATCGTTAGGACAATTGCTCGCACCCAGTTGAACTCCATCTGTGAAAAGAAGTTTTGCAGTTGCTACAATTCTAGTCATTGGACAAAACAGATTCTCCCTAAAAACGAGTTAGCCATGACTTCTGGCGGTCACGTTGAATGAATATCCTGCATGAATGTGTTCTTTCCTTTGCAAATATTTAATCTTTTTCCTTCTTCACGGTTTTTGCAGCATCAGATGTTTGCTTATTCTTTTTGTTCTTATGAAAAAACGTTTATAAAGAACAAAGAACAAAAACGGAATTCCACGACGGTATGCAAGCTCACTTCCGACCAATTCATGATGAGTTCAGCAAGATGGGCCGCCAAAAGAGCATAAACGCCTCCAGAAGCACCAGCAAGAAAAACATGCCGATCCACTGCTGCCACCAACAAGGAACCTGAAAGAGTTATTTCACACCTGTATTTAAAAAAGCGAAAAATGAAGGGTGTGACGGGAATTGGACGGCGCGCCATCGCCACCCTGGTTGTGAAAACCATACTTACCTACTTAGATAATTGGATAGCCCGTCTTCACTGGCTGTGAGAGCCTCTGCATAATTTCCGTTTTTCAGAGTTTTGCTGGCCTAGTCATTGCGGTTCCCTGGAGTCCTGAGATCAGCCTGGCCAAAGCCTGCTCCAGTTCGTCACCACCACGGGCACTCACCCACTTTGTGGATCAGAGGAATATTTGCCACCATGTGACTAGTTTCATACCAGGATCGTGGTGAATCCTGGTACTGGTTTACTTTTAGCTAGGATTTCTGATGGAAAACTTGGACTCCTTCTCAGCTTGGAAGACCCTGCCTGGGGATGAGTCGCGCCGCTGTACATCGCAACCCAACACCTGGGAACAACTTCCAGTCACGATGAGACGGCAAACTGTTGGGATGTGTGCTAACCATCCCAATACCAAGTCCAAAATATGGAGGTTTCACCATATTCGATATTTTCATACTATCGGTATTATTATCATTATTACTCGTATGAAATGCTGAGATATTTGCAAAACTCCGGACCACAGGTGTATGCAGTGGAGAACGTACACGCGCTGTTGTCCTTACCGGGGAGCAGCGCACTTCACCACTACACCATCCGGGTCGCGTATGACCAATGGGCATACTCTACTATTCATTCTAGAGTCTTTGGCATTTATCTAAAAAGCCTCGAGAAGTTTTCGTGTTGGTGTTTTAGTCTTCTGTGCACCATCCCACATCAAAAATCGATGCGAACGTACGGGATCAGGTCGCGTATGACCTCCGGGCATTCGTCCCTGCTATTCATTGTAGGGTTTTTGGCATTGATCCAAAAAGCCTCGAGAAGTTTTCGTGTTGGTGTTTTAGTCTTCTGTGCACCATCCCACATCAAAAATCGATGCGAACGTACGGGATCAGGTGGCGTATGACCTCCGGGCATTCGTCCCTGCTATTCATTGTAGGGTTTTTGGAATTGATCCAAAAAGCCTCTAGGAGTTTTCGCGCTGGTGTTTTGGACTCCTGTGCAAGGATATTGACTTTTACTTCAAAATCGTCTCCGCTATGCTTTTGTTCCCTGTGCGTGCCTAGTGAGGTCTATAAAGGTCTGCCCCTTTCGCCAATATATTCATCTTCGCAATTCTTACAAGAAATCAGGTATATCGTACCTGAACTCGCGCTATTACCGTCCCTGCCGTAAGGGCAAATTACGCAATTTGTTGTTTTACATAGACGGTCATACAGGCGGTTACGAACTAACTAACGACGAAGAGTAGCCGGTGGTATTTCAACTATCGCTACCGATTCCTCTAGACCTGCCCTTCTAAAGCATCGTTTAATAGCAACGCTTACTTCATCGCTAATAAAGGCAACATGAACGAGACTTTCTCTTGGCCAAGTGTTTCGCTCGGGCGCGTCGCTCTCCTTCTAAACTTATGTCGTTGGGTTACTATTTCGTAGCCATTGGATATGGCTAATTGCCTAGCCAAGTCGCCCGATTCTTCCTTTAGTTCCCTAGTTGTGCACACAGAGGTGGCTGTTCGAAACATGTTTCTCACAATCGCCCTCTTTGTGTGTGAAGGGTGGGAAGAAAGGAAATGAACAAGAATGTTCTTGTTACTTGGCTTTCCGTACCACTTTATCAAGTAACCGCTACTTGATAGGTTTATCTGAACGTTTAAAAACGGAAACCAGTTTTTTCTCGGTTTCTCCCGGGTGAACTTTATGTATTGAGACTGTTCGCTCAATAATTCAATGCAATTGTCCATTTCCTCCTGTGTAGAGAAGACGACAAAACAGTCATCTTCATATCTGCTGTAGAGTAGTCGCCGGAGATCGAGAACAGGGGCTTCTGTCTTAGACATAAACACAATGGCAAGGCTTGGTGCCAGTCGCTGTCCCATTGCCAACCCCCTTATGTGCGCGAAATATTTCCCAGACCATCTGAAAATCGAGCAGTTTAGGCACTCCTTTAAGAGAGCCATTAGCTGCTGGTTCGTCAAACCATGCATATTTATTCTTCCTTCATGTTCAATAAGAAGTTCGAAGATAGATTGCATTGCAGAGCCATTCGACACATTGGTGTACAGCGCGGTAACGTCGAAGGAGTCGATTACGTACGCGTTACGTAGACGTTCTAGGCACATTTGGGTGTTTGTGAGGTGGGTCGAATGTGGTTAAGCAACTGGGTAAGTGTTAGGCTTAAAAACCAGGTTATTCTATCCGTTGGTCCGTCTACACAGCTGATGATAGGTGTAACCTTAAATGATGACGGATTGGTTGATGCAAGATCTATTTATTTATGTGATCTTATAAACTGATCTTCTTAAGCTGACGCGAGGTTGGTACAGATCTCCGTTGTCGTTGTCGTAGTCGTTGTTTTTGATGTTATTGATCGATGGCTGACGTTTCGGCGACTTCGCCTTCCTCAGAGCCTGGACGTACTTTATGTTAGAATACTTTTTATTATTCGGTGGAAAAAGAAGGTTAAAGTATCAATGAAGATCAAACTTTCAAATAGACGCCATATTGAACAGAAAGGCCACTCACCGTGATGTTACGTGCGGGACTGGCCCACACGTAGAAACCTGGCACGAAAAATTGCCATTTCCAATGGCTACGAAGTAGAAGCCACTCGGGTTGGAGGAAAACACTGGGTAGTTCCCCAAAATAATATTTCAGACGAAAATAAGATTCCCTTTAAGCTGCCCTTCATATCAAATGAAGTAAGTCACGCCATTAAAAAGTGCTTAAGAAAAAGTGGTCTTGAAAATTATGTAACGATTGTTGACATCCCACCCAATACCCTACGCCGCCAGTTCGAAACCGTCTCTATGATCGTTTGTGCAGCTCAGAAAACTGTATGATCTGTCCTAACGGGAGAGACGGGGATTGCATGAGTTTAGGTATAATATACTTGATCTCATGTAATGC
>UYYA01000473.1:0-54567 GCA_900624975.1 Angiostrongylus costaricensis
GTGATTCTGCGATAGGGAGTGCATCAGTCATGCTCTAGGCATTCCTATGGCAGAGATTTCGATAATAGAAGGACCAAGTGTGAGTGCCACCGTCAGTCACCGCACCCTCACCCAGCCGGCCACTGTCATGCCCGGTCGGGACGGATCCAGTCGGTCCTTGCGGTGTGGAGAGGGGTGGGCTGCCAAAGATTCATAGGAGTTATGCAGTGCAAATTTTATTGATTGAACAATTTTGAGCGCCTCTGACCACTGCGCTACACGTTCCCCTGGCATATGGAATGAAAATATTTCTGAAACAAGGCTGAATGATAACTGGCTTTTACATCTGTCTCCAAAGCTATTAATTACAGTTAGGCGAGGAGTTTATGAAATGCCTGTCTATCAATGTTGCTGCACATAGTGTTTTAATGGAAACACTACATTTTTTCAAAGTCACCGATGTTCTAAATACTGTAATTCCTAAATAAACTTATAAATAAAATTTTTGCAACTTGTGCTTTTCACGTGCAGTTTGCACTCAATATCTGCAACAACCCACTTCGTTGAGAAAATTTGGGCAAAACTATTCATCAACATTCGTTATATCTACTGTTGACCCGTTTGGAACGTCTTCCAGTAGACATAGGGTCAGGATGTTTTTCTCCTTTCTTACAGCATAGAATACAATGTGTCCAATCCTCTGGCACTGCGCCCATCTCTTCGTCAGTACTGCTCAAAGTGTGAAAACACTAGCAATTTCAGGAAGATTAAGTATATTTGAATTTTGAAGATATTAACTAGCCTCATCCCAATTTTCCGTGTTTCTTCACAGTAGACCCTGTATGCGTTCAGCAAACACATCTCAGTGACCAAGAGGAACGAATACCATATTTAACCACCTTACGAACAAAAAGATGTGCATGAACGATGAAAAACCAATGACCTCGTGATAGGATCTCGTGATTGAAGAACAGGATCTCATGTGGTCCCTTTAATCAACGAGCATGTTTTCCCGGTTGTACTTTTTTATGACCATCGGTGGCGGATAGTTGATGGAAGTGATTACGTTGTAAACCTTGGACACCGCAATGGTGTCCTTCTTCATGCTTCTGCCGTATGGCTATCTCTCGAGTAATCTCTCACCCAACGAAACTTGTATAGTTGTTGTCAACATACAGATGTCATGTTTCACTTTAATAAGTATTCCTCAGTGCCATTCACTCGCGATCAGCTCACACCAGCCATATGTGTCGCCATTTCCTTCAGAATCCTTGAAAGAGAACAGGGCATATTTTGTGCTCTTGATGAGGAGACGAATGACGTTCACTTCTTTATCCGTTGACATTTCACCCTTATAAAATTCATTTTTTAGCAATCTAACATCGTGCAAAGTGATAAATAATGAGCGTTAATGCAACATAAACTACGCCAAATACTTTATAGATGTTAAAAGACTGTGGAATATCAAACACCGCGACAGAAAACAAATAAACTGAAGGAGCAATGCAGAAAAGAATGAACGGTAATAATCTTCCAACCAAGCAAGCTTATATGATCCATGTAAGGACCGCCTAGAACATTCCACAATAAGTAGTATAGTAAGAATTTAGTTTCAGGTATACAAACCAGATAATACCTGAAGAGACATACCTTTTTAATCTCTTAAAACTATTGGCTGTACAACTACAGAGGTGCTGACACATATAGGCAAAACTCGGAATCTCTGATGTGCTTCGAACCCATGATTACCCTTACCGAGCGGTTACGCATTAACCACCACAACCGAGGTTTTGGCTAACTTTTCTTTCCGCTTTTCTTTTTTTAAACTCTATCGGTGCTATCAACAAAGGTGAGAGAAAGGCAAGGCCAAGACCTGGGTTGACGGGTAGATAGTACGTGAGCATGAGGCAAAAGTAGTCGCTGGTTCGAAGTCCATCAGAGGTCCCGAATTTTGCTCATATCTCGTTATGGTTGTTGTACTTCACATCGTATTCTGCCGTGAGAAAGAATAGGTACTATATAAAATTTGAAAATGTTGCTTGTAATTTCCTTAACATTCGCAATTAATTAAACCCTGTGGTATGGAATGAGTGTATACAAAATTCATCATGGAATTTGGAAATGTACTTAGCATATGTTGCGAAATTAGCTATCAAAGGATCTCAGCATCTTGGCTGGATGGTGGTATGTTTCATGACATAGATAGGTTGAGTATACTGTATAACAAATAAAATATAAAGCCACATAAGTTGTTTTCACACTGACCGTCATTTAACCTCGGAAGTAAAATAATTAGCATGTGTTCAAACTATTGAGCTTCCGGAATGTTGATAATTAATAAATAATGAATTAACTAACATAATTTAGGGCACGTGTGGCGCAGTGGTCAGAGGTGTTCTGACACACACACGTGGAATATGTGCTTGCGTCCACGGCCCATCAAGCCTTCCATCCCTCCGAGGTCGGCAAATTGGTACCAGATTCGTCTGGGAGGATAACAGCACTGGTTCGATACATCGGTAGACCACCGCGAGTCGTTGTAAAGGTCAATTGTTTAATGAGGTAGAATGCATGGCGTATCCCTCAGGGATTGATCAACGCAGAGAGCTTTATCCTTCATCCTTTTTAACATGATTTGCCACATATCACCATTAATTTATTAACTTAATTATCACATAAGTTATTCACAAAATAAGAAGAAAAGCCGAATTATAGCCCTTTCTCAACCCTTTTGACGGGTGATTGTTGATAGCACCTATAAAACCCAGCTGAGAGACAAGCGAAACTGAGGACCCGCATGGTGTGGTGATGAAGGCACCTGCGGCCTGGAGATTTGCAAATATCTCGGCATTATTGTGGTTGTATATACGAGTAATTAATCCGAAGCTTAGAAATGAAATGTCAGGTTTTTGACTTGAAACTGTTACGAGGCGTGGGCAGAATATAATTTTCGAAGTGTGAACCTCATGTTCACCGTTAGCGGCAATTGTTGCAACAAAGACCACTAACCCACCGATAAACATCGGTAATAACAGGCCCGTAGATTTTAAATCAACAACGGATTTGTGACTTTTATGTCCGATTGCCTAAATTTCAACGTCTATATCTGCGTGTGGCTTATTTGATGGCTAATTTTCGCTGCGCTCGCTACGAGCTGATATCAAATCATGGCGTCCAGCTACCCCTTTAGCAAACGACTCCACGCATTTCATTGTATTTTCCGCTGGACAATTCGTTTTCTCCGCGCAATTTGTCAGTACTATCCGTGTTTTTGTTTTCTACGTACCTTCCAAGTTCCGCTATGGGTTGTCCCACTTTTCTGCACATTTCGAACTGTAAGAGGAAAAGCTCGTACGTCACATTACTACGTTGCTGTTACAATTTGGCAGTTGGTTTCACAACATGTGTGAAATATATGTCGGTATTACTTATATCTCCTTCCAACGGTTTACCGCCTCATCGTGGCTGGGAGGTGTTCCCAGGTGTCGGGCTACGATGTACACTTGGAGGATTCATTCCCCAGGCAGGGCCTCCCAAGCTGAGAGGGAGTCCGACGTTTCCATTAGGAACTTCAGCTAGGAGTAAACCAATATCAGGCTCCACCACCGTCCTGGTACCAAACTAGTCGCATGGTGGCAAATTTCCCTCTGATCCACAAGGCCTGTGGTGGTAACGACCTGGAGCCTGGCTGACCTCGGGATTCCACGGAACCACTATGGATAAACCAGCAGAACTCCGAAAAAATGGAGATTATGCTGGAGCCCGCACAACCAGTGAGGACGGGCCGTCCAAGTATCCGAGTGAGTATTACTTATAGCTTCCTATTCCAAATGGTAGCCGTAATTAATCATTGTGACTGAAATAAAATTGCGATTAATTACTTTTCAAGGTTAATTTTTATATGCATGACACATAACGGATGATTGTAAATGCTAAGAAAGAGGTGAATTGTAAGAATCGAGGATTTTATAGATAAATAAGTACAAGGTACAGTAATTTTTAAGTAAATAAGTAAGAATGAGTAGATAATAAAGTCTGAGGGATTTGAGTAATGTTCAAAATGCCACTTTAATTTTCTGAGAATATGAGTTGGAAACAAGAGAAACTTTGTGGAAAGACGCTGATGAACGCCTAGTTCTTGTACAAACAACAAACCCGAATGACACCACTTTATCGTAGCGAAAAGATGCCTCTAAGCTTCAAAGCTAAACGTCGAAGTGTAGCGCCGACAACTCCATTCCGTTCTTACCGGCAGCAGTCTCTGACGACCGCTCTCCTCCTTAGCAGTGGCCCATCACGCACTAATTAATCTCGCCCGGAAGAATTTTTACGATTTTTAAGTGCAGAGAACAGCATTTCGAGTCAGGTGCCTTGCACACACGGTCCACATTGGACAACCTGTTGATTGAGTACAAAAAAAATGGAGCTCGTGTTTACGGCAATGTCGATAACCACGGAGAAATGGGTCGATATCAATTCACTCCGGCCCAATTGCTCACACCTTAGCGTATTTTGCTTTTCAAGGAGTTATTTCGATCCTCAAAGATTATATATGTATATATTTATACATATTTAGTAGATAGAACTAGCTGAGAGACAGGCGAAACGAAAGACCAGCATAGTGTGGTGGTGAATGCGTTACTCCCCGGAAAGGACAATAAAACGTTCGTTCCTCACTGCAGGCACCTGCGGTCCGCAGTCCTGCAAATATCTCGGCATCATTGTGGTTATTTATGTATATATATGTAGATAAATAATAAATACAAATACATACTAGTACCTTTCCGAATCCAAGGATTAGCAAGTGATTGATTAGAATTTGGTTATGCTAATTCAAATTACAAATGTGGATGTCCACAGAGAAATCCCAATAGCCCAAATTTCTCCTTATCACCATGCACAGCTACTAATTGGTGGGAAAAAAGTATTTAGATCCTGAAAGACAGCTCTGAAATGTTGCTGCTTGAAAACAACATATTAAGTAACAGTTTGAACGCAAGCATTTTTGCTAACGAGATACAAGTTAGTTCATTCATGTATCATATCCGTTTCTCCGTAAGCAAGGAATGTCTCGTCAGATGTAACTATAGGGCAGATCAACCCTCTCATCCTTCCTGCGTCTGGAAATTGGTACTAGACTTGTCTGCTTAATGTTCACTCTCCGCAATCCACGTCGGTACGCTATAACCCGGCTATCGCAAGACTCTACGGAGAATCGACTCGACAAGCATTTAACGATATTCATGGCGAAAGGAAAATCCTTAAGAAGCAGCTGAACACACAAACGAGAACTTCGAACACCTTCGTGTACGGGAACGAATCGACTAAAAGAGGTGCTGGGATCTGCATAGTAGATGTGAAAGATGGGTTGTGCAAAGAAAATCGTTTGGTGGAATGCAGTCTAGATAGTCTACGAGCACGCAGGACTGGATAGGTTTCCTCGGCTCGGTTCATACAGCTGCTATAGCGCTGTGAGCTACAATGTGAACTCGAGTCAGGCAGAAGGCCTGTGGGTTTTTCTTGAAGAAAACTGAATAAATAGGCCGCATTTTTGATGCTCGTTATCGATTTTTCCCGTTGTTTCGCATGAACTCAGAATGTAATGGCGCATTGGTCCAGCTCTTCACGGCGTCACCACAGATTTCTTTTGGTTCAAATTCGGCTTTAGGACATGTTTAGGAGCTATGTCTCTGTCCAGTCCTTGTTCTGAACGTCATCAGTTGCCTTGCAGAAACCACTTCTATGAGCTCGCGAAATGGACGGCTTCTATTGCGCAATGGAAGCGCAGGGCACTTTGTAGAGGTACTTCGGCTGTCCACTAACGAACGACTGCTCAGTTTCTCGATCAGATTTGTTCTTCTGCAACGTCTCGAACACTTTTTGGTAGTAAGGCATAATCATCACATTCAGGTGATCGCGTCAAGTGCTAACAGTTGTCCAATCTCTTTTTCGTTGCTTCTATACGAAGATCCTCGAGCTATCCACGCACTCTGCGTTCGAAAACGCATTCGTGGGCCTATTGCTTTGCTCAAATTTAGAGGTTCTTCGTCAACACTACAACAAACTTTGATCTAACGAAACAACCCGGTAACATCATAGATAGCTTTAAAAGAATAAATTTGACAATCTGTTCTCTATAACTTGTCCTGGTTGTACAGGGCCAAATTTCCACGAAAAGTGAACCACAGGTCTGTTCTCTTCATGTTGGTAGAATCTCGACTGTTTGCACCCAGCAACCACCTATTCGACAACTACTAATACCTGTTCCAATGCAGATGATAAGCGATGGGTTACCGGTGATAACTAACGCAGTTCAAATTTGTGGTCGGCTCTAAGGTGAGGCAGTACCTATTGGATTTGAACTGCTGTGAAAAGTACGATAGCAGTTTTGAGCAGCCTAATCCATCTATGAACCGCATACTCGTCGAAAGCCTCCTCGCGGCCATCTCGGTCTACTTCGACATCGGTGCGCTTTTTTTCGGCAAGACCTGGAGTGTATGCTCTGCGTGGGTGTGTCGCCGGCAGTGCACCGTGGCGGTTGTGCATGGACGGTGCGAGCGACGAGCTGGTCATCTCCGCGGTCCGGGCGGCTTCGGACGCTTTCGGGTGGATGAACCACAGAGGCGGGTTTCCTCAATGGCTGGCTCGCTGTCCTCCTCATCTAATCACGTTATCGACCCACTCGTCATGTGCCCCTCGTGCATTCCGTTCTGCTCTCGGTTGCTCTCGTTGCTCTTCCACTGTCAAAAGCACGGACAGCTCCTGTTCCAGGCATGGAAGCGGAATTGGCGGCTCGTTGGAATGATCTCACCAGCTTCTTGTCCGAGAAAACCAGGGAGAAGTGGTACAAGATGATCATCGACGCTTATACGCGAAGGCCTTTCCGGTTAGTTTGATTTTTTTCTTATGTCTTGTTGTTCCTTAAAAAAAAGAGCTAGAACTTTCGAGGCTTCTTTTTTAAGAACGAGAACTTTTTTCGTTGTCAACTGCGTCCTTCTGCGTACTTTCATCGATTTTCAGTGGCATCGCACATCTTTGCGCGGTGTTCTCGCTATTCGACAAGTACAAAGACCATCTGAAGGATCGCTATGCGACCGCGTTCGCAATTTTCTTCAAAAAGTGAGTCTCTTACATTTCATGCCGTCTGTTCAGGATTTTTTCCTTCGCTTAAGGCTCCGTTTTAGCCTCGTGTACGATCCGCTGGCCTCTGATAATGCCGAGAAGAGCGCGCAGTTGTTACATAAGTTCGCGCAGGAGACCACGCTCGATTCGGTATTTCTCTTGTTTCTTTCTACTGTGAGAGAACTAAGGATGTTACTTGGATTTGCGTGAGAGATCCGTCTTACCGGACAGCTGTTACTAGTAGGCTTTGTTGTCCGTTACGTCCTAGTTTTTGTTCCGATGTCAAAAATCGATATGCTGGAGGTGGTCCCCTCCTCGCCGCCTATTTTGTAAAAAATCCTTATCGTTGGCTCTATTTTCATGTCAAACGCGCTTCTATGCAGTTTCCAAGCCATATAATTAGGCGCAGCCTCCGCACCAAATGCTACTATACTAGTTTGCACAAGTCTCAAAATCGATGCACTATGGAGTTTGTCCAGGATTCTTCGGGTTACGGACGAGTTCGCTCAACTTCGAGTACAAAGATAAACATTCGTGGCATCGCTTTTGTGAATACGAATAGATTTATTTTGTGGAGATTTCCAAGATCGAAAATCAAAATATCAAAAGATATCGTTGGCTAAATTATACTAGGCCAACTGCAACTTCTACAATTGTTGGATACTTGAATGCTCCGTCTTCATTGGTTGTGCCGCTTCCAGCAAGATTCACATTTTTTCAGAGTTTTGCTGGTTTAGCTACTGTGATTCACTAGAGTTTCGAGGTCAGCCTAGCTAAGCCTAGCCTGTCCCAGTTCGTCACCACCACACGCAGTCGCCGCCTTTGTGGATCAGAGAGAAATTTGCCACCATGCAGCTAATTTGATACGAGGACGGTGGTGGATCCCGGTATTGGTTTACTCTTAGCTCTGCTTCCAGATGGAAACGCCGGGCTCCTTCTCAGCTTGGGAGACCCTGCTGGAGGTATGGGTTCCTCCACTGTGCATCGCAGCTCGACACCCACGAACACCTAGGCACGTTGAGGCGGTAAACCGTTGGAATGACTACTACAATAATTCCTTCAAAACTGTTTTTGTGGGGAGATAGGATCCCACTCTTTGTGTTTCAGGATGGTTTATAGAGGTCCGATTTAACATTTTTCAAGTTCTTGCGTAACTGTTTGTCCGGAAGTGGGAGGGCCTATATGAGAGACTGGTTCTATTTCCGTATAAGATTTGATTTTTTTTAGGTTATAGAACCTGCTCGCTACTCATTTCCATTTCGTATGGTACATTTTTATAATATTTGTACTTACAGTTGCTTACACAAGAAATAAAGTGGTAGCTAACTTCGTGTCCATTGCACTGGCTGCTGTTATAAATGAATCCAGCGTTTTCTTCAACTTAAAGTTGACTGAACTACTGGCCTTCGTGCAGAACCTACCTCAGTTTGGAATGTTTCAAAGCGGGCTTAGGTGGAATTCGTTAAGGAAAACTACGTTGCTGATCTCATAACGGCTTCTGGCTCATATTCCACCGAGGCCCACCTCAGCGAAGGAGTTTGCGGTGCTGAAGATGTGCATTACCTCATTGACTTCGACATGGCTTTTCTTGGGGATGATGAAGAACAGTGAGTTCTAACGTGTTTTAGATGTGTTGAATAACGTTTATTGAATGCACGTCAGATTTGTCAATCACGAAAAAGCTCAACGGAAGGAATATGACCATATGAGCGACGATGAATATAGGAATCAAAGGGCAAAGGTGCAAATCCTTTTTTTCTCGTTTTTTTCCGCAGCATCTCTTACCTTTCTCTCTCGTATTCGATAGTTCCATGCATCGTACTTTGTTGTGCAACAAAATTAGCGCTGAAGAGAATTCTTTACATTCAGTAAAATGGACATTTCACTTGGTCTGTTATAACTAAACAATCCAGTTTTCACAACGATGCTGAGATATCCGCAAAACTTGGACCCCGGGTCAGATCGAACCACGATCACCCTTTCCGGAGGGTCACGTATCACATTGCACCACGGAGATCCTTTACCCTTACGGAGGAAATACAGTTTTCGTCATTTTACATGCTTTTGATTGTTTAAATACCTAGATGACTCCTAGATACATGTCCTGCGGCTCCTACCACTTCTTCCACTCTCTTTCACTTTTCATTTCGTCGGGTAACCGACATAGTGGCAATCGATCTCATGTGTAGGGTTGCTGCTCACGAATCTGCTGTGGGTTTTTCTACTTATTAACGTATTGCATGCTGGCAGTTTAACCACAACGATGCTGAGGTATTGGCAAAACTTGGACCTCGGACCAGATTGAACCACGATTACCCTTTCCGGGGGTTTGCGTATTAGTACCACGGAGGCCCTTCGTCTGCGTTTCTCTCAGCTAGTTTTCTACCTAACGCTGCCAATTGGCAATCACCCCGTCAGCAGGATTGATCTGGGAAGCATAAATCGGCATTGAACCAACCCAATTAAGCTGAGGCTGTAGTCGAAATCATTATGGTAACCTTTTATTTGCTGCCTACTATAATTTTTCACGGGAGAGTGTGATTTGAAATACTGGCAGTTTAGTTTTCCTTGAAATCCCGAGTTATCCTTGCCAACTTTTTGTCCCATGCTCATCACCCGTTGCGGATCAGAGTATCTCTTAGCCCGTCGCAAATAGGATTATTCTAGGACGTCAAGGTTTCCCGCAAAACTTTTAACTCTGTGATTACTCAACCGATCCCAGTCAGTGATGATGTAGCAGCCCAAAATTGTCCATGACAGCTGTAGTTCTCAAAGCGGTCGTGATGAATTTCACTTTGGCTACGTGCGTAGCTTCATTTCAACCCTACCTGTTCTTCCTAGCACATCTGTTGTTGAATGCAGAATGAACGTATGTTGTTCTTGCGTAATTTTCACTAACTTGAGAGAAAAAATCGTCGTTTATGCCATGCCCATATTAATATTAAGGCGAATTTCATGAGATCGGTGCTAGCCACTTTCTTCTTTTCTGGCTTGTGTTGTATTTTTTCCTGTATTCTTTAACTTTTTTATACGCTCACAACCAGCTTTTCGCACAAAATTTGTCGGTGTAACGTGCGAAAGTCCTCAAGAAAATCTTTATCCATTAATTCATATCGGACCACGTGTGCCAAAATGGGCTACCTGTCTGTTCAATGGTTTACAGAGATTTTTTGCTGCACTTTTATGTATTCTATCGATAGCTCGCAAGACCGACTTTCTATCAACCTCGGCATTGAGTTGTAAATGCGTTGTTTTCAACGTCTTAATTCCATACAATACATGCTTAATACAACGCAACATTAGCTGACGTTTCGGCACTTTCGCCTTTTTCAGCACCTGAGAGGATATGCTGATATGCAATTTACTATGCCAAACGCTTCAATAACACATACGGAAAGATGGAAATCTGTGTGGTAGTTACACGATCAACAGCTTCTCGAAAAACACCGTTTTGTACGTGTCTTCCACTGAGGAAGAACCGCCGTTTAGAGTCGCATATGGTCGATGACTGCACCACCACACATCAAACGTTCATGCGAAGGTACGGGGCGAGATCTCGTGTGATCTCTGGGCATTCCTCCCTGCTATTAATCTTAGGGTTATAAGCCATTGTAGGGCATATCAATATACCCTTCAAGGCTTTGAAGAAGGCGATACTGCCGAAACGTCAGCTACTGTTGCGTTGTACGTGTTTTTGTATGGAAATAAAACGTGTGCTGTGTAACAACCTCGCGATTGCTGAGAAAGAAAACGGCGCATCTATCGAAAGCATTTTAAACACTGATGCTGCGCCAAGCGTGGCTCGTGAAAACTTATTGTCTGCACTTGATAGTTTACAAAAAAATCGTCTTTTGAACGGTCATATTTTTCGGCGAGAGACTGCTGCTGTTGAGAAGAGTATGCGCCATAGACTGTATAGCAAGCGAAAAGGCAGGCTAATCCCTCTGTTTGAAGACTGAGTTTCGCCCCTTAGCGACAGCTTTTCCTAGGATAAGGGTATAAATCATCGAGCAGATCTCGTCAGAATGGCTCGGTGAGTGTGAGAGAGAGTCACAGAGTGTGCCTCATTCCTCAACGCAATTTGTTTTTTGAAACAGTCACAAAATCTTGTTACTTTTCTGTCCTACACTTATATTACAACGTTCAATCTACACAATCCATATGTGCACACATATATATACATATCATATATCACCTGTATCACCTGTAGTCCCGTTGATCGTCGAGTGACCGGAGCGGGCGCCAGTAAATCTTCCATTTTTCCCTGTCGCGTGCAAGAGTAGCCCAGTAGGTTCTGCTCGCTCTAGGGACTCGAGCATCATATTTTTCTTCCAGACTTTTCGTGAAGAACTCTAACCATGGCCTCGGTGGTGTTCCTGCAGTACGTTTGACATCCCGAGGAATCCAGTCAGTAACGGCTCTTGTCCATCGGTTGTCATACATGCATATTACGTGTCTGGCCCACCTTATCTTCGACTGTTTGGCGTACAGAACGGCATCTTTGATTTTTGATCGTTGACGCAAGTCGGAGCTTCGGATCCTATCTTTTACCTATGTCAAACGGTATACTCCGTTCGACTGCGCGTTCGATAACGCTGAGTGATCTTTCATCCTGCTCCCGCAGCGACCAGGTTTCTGACGCATACGTTAGGGCAGGAAGTACCGTTGAGTCGAAAAGGTGGGCACGAAGTCGGGTGTTCTTTGTTTTCTTTGTTACATCCTCGATGCTCTTAGAAGCTCTCCAAGCCGCTCGTCTCCTTCTGCTTAGCTGTGGAGCTAGGTCGTTCATCACATTGATTTGCCGACCTAGATAGATATAGCTGGAGCATTCGAAGACATTTGTTCCGTTGAGGGTAAATGAGGCATACGAAACCAATCCGTTCTTCATGAACATTGTTTTTGTGAGATTTAGTGGAAGACCAGTCTTTCCACAGGCTTTATCAAAGTCGTCAAGCATACGTTCCGCTTGGCTAATGTTTGGTGTTATAAGGGCGATTTTGTCAGCAAAGCGAAGATGATGTAACTGCCGACCATCGATTTCCACTCTCATATTATCCCATTCCAGTGTTCGCATGACGTTGTGAATGGTGGCGGTAAATAATCTTAGCGAGATGGTATCGCCTTGCCTAACTCCTCTTTTGACATCAATGTTAATATCGTTGTAGAATGGTGATAGCTTGGTTGTGGAATTTTTGTACCGCTCACGAAGAATCTTTATGTAGTAGCGACTCCTTGACTATCAAGGGTTTCCATGACTGCTTCTATCTCAATTGAATCGAAGGCCTTCTGTAAATCGATGAAAGTGAGACAGAGCGGTCTTTCGTACTCTCGTGATACTTCAATAAGCCTTGCTATCGTGTGGATGTGGTCCATCGTACTAAATCCTTTTCGAAACCCTGCTTGCTCACATGGCTGTCCTTCGTCCAGTGTTCTGTCAATCCTGTTTAGGATGACTTGAGTGAAAAGTTTTTAGACGACAGACAGTAAGTAGATTGGGCCGATATCGTGTAGGTCACCCTTCTTGAACATTAACACGGTCTTGCTGGTCTTCCACTAAGTAGGGATCTTGCATTCAGACAAGTAACGTGCGAAAAGCCGAGCCAGTTTACGAGGACTGGCGGAAGGTTCTTCAGGTGTTCTGATCTTACCCTATCCAGACCTGCCCTTGTGAATGGAAAAGAAGCTTCCTATCTTGCTACTAGGTCTCCTCCAAGACGGAACGATTCCTAGTATTAGTTTGCGCTTCTCTAGCTGCTGTAAACTTCTAAGGGAATGGGGTAAATGTGATTGATTGCTACAGTGTGCAGTCAACGAGCGACTGCAGTTGTATCTTCTGAATAACTTGTTTGTTGAAGTTTAAGCCAGAACAAGAGTGATTTGCGTTAGAAACAAGAGAAACGTTTTGCGAAAAAATATCAAGTAAATATAACTTCAATGATGCTGAAATATTTGCAAAACTCGGGACCGCAGGTGTCTGCGGTGGCGAACGAACGCGCTATTGTCCTTTCCAGGAGGTAATGCGTTGTTCTGATCTTACCCTATCCAGACCTGGTGCTGTTCGATTTTTCACCGATGAAATTGCATGTTGGATTTCGGAAGGGAGAACCGGTGGTGCAACATATCAATCCTCCTTTATTTCATATGATGGAAGGTGGACGTGGCTATCAAAAAGATCCGAGTAGTATTCGTGAATGATTTTCTCGATTGCCTTTCTGGACGGTGTAACTGTTCCGTCGGCGTCGGAGTGCAATTATCTTGGTCTTGTAATTGCCGAAGCTTCGGTGAGCTTTGCGAATGCTTTTCCCAGCCTCTGCATCTTCGACCGTTATTGTCGCTCTTCTCTCTTTAAGATTTTGTTTTATCGCCTGTCTGAATTGTTTCCCAAGTTCGGACGTGAGTTGGCGGCTGCCTGCATCTCGTGCGATTCCACGCTGGCGTATCAGTTCGAGTGTTTCTGGAATGAGACGTCTCTTGGTGACTTTCGAATTCTCCGCTTTCAAAGTGCTAACGTGAAGTTGTTGAATGAGCCGATCGTATCCCTCGTCGGTGTTATCGACAACGTCATCTTTCGAACAGCCGACTAATGAATTGAGTAAATCCCAGTTTACGGTGGTTTTGGGACTTCGGTTTTGGAATTTAGCTGCTTTTTCTCCTTTCCGCGAGAAATAGAATCTTGCACCAAGGAGACGGTGGTCTGATCTAGTGTAGAATTTTGGGGCAACGGCGTTATCGGTTAGGCAAAACCTTCTGTTTACGGTCGATGTTGTCTATTTCGTTTTAGTACTCTCCATGTGGAGACTCCCACGTCCAGCGTTGAGGGTGGGGCTTCTGGAATTGCGAGCTACCATGAATTGTCATGGTCGCCATGATAAACTCAGATAGCCGCTCATCCTGTTCTTTCCATTCTAATCCGTGGGTTCCAATGTGACGTTCTTCAGACGTTCTTCTTGGTCCAATCTTAGCACTGAAATCTCCAATGATGACCTTGAAGAATGTGTGGTCTTCTTTGTAGAACTTCTCCAAGTCCATATAGAACCCCTCGACTTCTTCTTCGTCATAGTTTGATGTCGGCGCGTAAACGGCGAAGGTTGTGAAAGCCGGTATTGATCCACGTCTTTTTAATCGTAGACGTCCGATTCGGGTTGTAAGTTGTTCGAATGAATCGATATTCATGGACAAACTCGTGTTGACTAGAACGCCGACACCGCCGACTCCTCTACTGTCGCATGTTCCGGGGAACAGTTCTTCTCCGGTGTCATAGACGGCGTTGAATGGGTGGCGTCGTCTTGTTTCGGCCAAGCCGATGACGTCGTACCTTATCCTTCTATGTTACATGAACGAGTCTTCTATCGAGGACTCGTATGCAAGTGTACGTGCATTGTAGGTACAGATCGTCACCATAGTTTTTTTTTACTCTGTTTAGCATTTTTGATACCCACAATAGAGCTTGCTGGGCTCTGAACGTGAAGGCTGGGTATACTCACGGGTAGCTTGCCAGGCTCCGCCAGAGTGGACATGGAGCTTATTTATTTATGTGATCTTATAAACTGATCTTCTTAAGCTGACGCGAGGTTGGTACAGTTCTTCGTTGTCGTTGTCGTTGTTTTTGATGTTATTGATCGATGGCTGACGTTTCGGCGACTTCGAACCTTCTTTTCCACCGAATAATAAATGTATTCTAACATAAAGTACGTCCAGGCTCTCAGGAAGGCGAAGTCGCCGAAACGTCAGCCATCGATCAATAACATCAAAAACAACGACAACGACAACGAAGATCTGTACCAACCTCGCGTCAGCTTAAGAAGATCAGTTTATAAATCACATAAATAAATATATCAACTATCTATGCCGAGGTTTATAGAAAGTCGTCTTTCGAGTTATGGAGCTTATTTGTTGGAGGCGACGCCTGACCGCCTCCTATACACTTCCCTATCACTTGATTGCAGGATTTTGTTCGAATTGACTCGTAGAATACAATCCGCATAAGAAGAACGCACCCACACACGCATGCATGAATACTCCTAGCAAATGATTTTCTTCGTATTTTTGTTGAGCAAACGCGAGGTGTATTGTTCTTTTTCATGATGGAATGTTGTTTCTTTTTTGTGACCATGTATTTTGTGGAATACAACCAAATTGTGCTAAGATGTGAGTGGAGCGCAGAACTTCAATTGGGTTTCGAACCCGTAGTTACTCTTTCAGAGGGCGCACGTGTTATCCACCACACCAACCAATGCCCTTACTTTGCCCTTCCGTTGGCCATTTTTTCCACTATAACGTTGCTATCAGCAATCGTCCATCAACTAGAAGGAACAGTTGTTGGTAACACCATTAGAATAAGAAACTGGCTGAGAGAAAGGTAAAGCAAGAGCCTCGACTGATGTGTTGGGGTAGCACGTGAGCCGGCATTTAGCGAAATCGCGGGTTTGAAGCCCGATTTAGGTTTCCCGAGTTTTTCTCATATCTCGGCATTCTTGTGGTTGTATTTCACATAACACACATTGTACACATGTCGTTCCTACCCTTGGTAGCACTTTCTTCAACGAAATGCGAATTCGGCGGTGTGGAAGTGTTTTCGCATCCAATTTAGCAGAAGAAGACTCTATTTTGAAGTCTTTCAACTTGATTTTCTGCATTCATACCCCACTTATCAGGCACGTTTGAGTGACAAAGTGGAAGAAGAGCTGTATTTCATTACTTGCGTTTCCAACGAGTTCGCCTTCTTTCTCATTCGTGTTCTTCAGTCTCTTCAACAGAAAGCATAGAAGTTTCTACGACACGTTCAACAACTTCAATTTTACCGTTGTCTCTCATTATTGGAAATCAACTGAGGTCGAATAATGACGATAACCTTAAGAAATTCGGGCGCCCAATTTATCTTGATCCTCTGTAATTTTCCTGTAGAGTCATAGAACAATAACTAAGGTTTCTCTACTGAGAACAAGACGAAATCCAGCTCATTTATTGTGGTTGGCAATTTTTTCAGCCTATTGATCGGTTTTATTTCCAATTTACACGATTGCAGAAGCAGTTATGCTTTCAAGAAGTATACTTCGGTCCATAATGAACTCGTTTGGAACAAAAAGCTGTCGGAATCTACTAATATACAAATTTTCTTATTCGATTAGAATAAGTGTTGGATTTCTTGTTATTCCTATTTTTAAACAAGTCTAAAATAAAATTACATCTTAGAAGTGTTATCACTTTGTTTGGAGTTTCTTTAAGTAGCACATTATCTTTTTTAAAAGTAGGTAAATTGTGCACTTTATCAGTCCTCTGTGGCATGTCGCGCAGTGGTCGGATGCGCGTTGCAGTACACATGGAATCGATTCCCGCGCCCATAGCCCACCAAGACTTCCATCCCTCCAGAGTCGGCAAACTGGTACCGTACTTGACTGAGAGGATAGCAGCACTGGCTCGATACATCAGTAGGCCACCGCGAGTCATTATAAAGGCCAGATATGCATTCATTCACCTCCAATGAAGCTTATTGGAGTCAAATGCATGGCGCATCCCTCAGCGATTGATCAGCGTTGAAAGGTTTTAGCTTTATGAGTACTCTTATTACCGAAAATTGTCCGAGTTTATTAGAAAGTAGTCATCATCACCTACTTAAGATATTAGGAGTTCAATTCTCGACCAGTATTCCACTGCTTTTTTCCATCTTTAGTTGCTCTTATGAATTGTAATTATCGTACTGAGACGGAATAATACAAGAAATGTCTCAATACATTCAACATCCTTCCAAATCCTGATGTACGTAGCATCTTCGGCAGATGAACTACCGTAAAAGAAAATCTACCCCATAGCGGCAATATTATACATCTAATTGGATAAAGTAAAACCTTTTCTTTAACTCTGTCATGTTCTCCAAAAACTCCAAACGTTGCCTGGCTATCTAAGATCCATCGATTATTGTCAGGAAAACCGGGATTTCTCTTGTTCAAGTCGCTGACGAGTTCAGGATTTTTTGGCCTATGCGAAATCAGTGGCGGTTGTGTGTGTTAATGCTTAGACTCCCACTGAATTAAATTCCACTCCACGCTGGAAAAGATCGGCCACCTTATATTGAAGTGGATTGTACTCATATTCTTCAGCGTTTCTTAGTTTTTCCACTGAGAGGTTTTTCGCTGCACATTTTGTATTCAGAGGCGCGTGTAGCGCAATGATTAAGGGTGTCCTGCGATAAACACGTGGTCTATAGTTCGATCGCACAAGTGGGCACGCCAAGTCTTCCATAATTCCGAGGTCGGCGAATTGGTGCTGGACTTGTCTGGGATAATAGTTGCACTAACTTGATACATCGGTAGACTACCGCAAGTCAGTGCCCAAATAACCCTTCAGTCACCTTCAACGATGCTTAATTAAGCCGATTGCTTGGCACATCCCTCAGGGAATGGTCAGTGCCAAGTGCTGTATCCTTTATTTATTCATTACGCTTTGTATTCAAAAGATGATTTATTTAACACAGACCACTATACTAGGCTTCGAAATCGACCGGCATAAGTTGGTGCGTGCAACTGAAAGTTAGGTACTGATTAGTTGCTGCATGCACACGAAATAACGCACCGAACTCAAGGTTTTGAAGGTTGTGTTAGTGCACGATTCACCAAACGAATCGAACCTATGGAGTTTTCCTCAAAGGGTATTAAGAAGACTTCTCTAATTTGAAAATTTTTACAGGTCCTCCGTTTTTTCCTGCAAATTCCCAATATTTACGCTACGAAGGAACTACGAGCTGATTTAGAACTAAAAGCACGGGAGAACATTGCCAGAGAAATCGATTTACTGGAAAGAAAAATTAGGACGTACTAAAAGAAGCTTTGAGAATCAAATCTCCATCTTGGCATCATTCTAGCATTTCACACTTTTCGCTTTTCGAATAAGTACCAGAACCGCTTGTTTTGTTCTTTTAATCCGAATTTCATGAATGTGAAGTTGTGAAGCTTGGGGCACTGTCACTAACAATAAACTAATCTGATTTTATCTGGGCGATATTATTTTGGTAATGAAATCTTTCCTACTGTAAATTCTTAACTAATTGTTATCAGTCATACTGTAAATTCTTGCCTAATCACATTGTAAGAGGTAGTTTCTCTTTATTTCTGTTCTTTATCACCTGCATTTTCTCCTTAAGATCCTTTGCTCTCCGACCTTCGTGTCACTTGGGAGTTATTACTTTAGAGAACGATTGAATTGCAGTAGTACTATTTCGACTTGGTTAATTAGAACGGTTTACCATATTAATTAGAACGTTTCCATGCCTCCTCGCAGTGAACTATACCTGTTTATTTATTGTGGGTTTCTATTTTTCCACTAAAACGGCCGTGATATCGAATGCATCAGTCGCAAATTTAACGTTTCGGCTGCTTGTCAGCTTCATTCAGTTTTTTCCTAGAAGAAACAAGTCGTGTTCAACGAGTTTAACAGAGATCGGTTTCATTTTTCCCCGGGTAGTTGACTTCGTCTTTTTTCCTGGTTAGACAAAATACCACCTACTTCTTTGGCAGCAGGATTTTGTCGTTTCTCGGTTGCAATTCTTTCTAATGCGCTTCATTTTGACTGGAAAAGAAGCATAGTACGATCATACTGCATAGCTAGATTCCTTTGTAAGCGTTAATCTTGTGGTTAGAAATTTTTTGATTTGAACATAGAGCACGCTGATCAAATTTATCCTCTGCGATAAATGACTTGTTGCAAACTACTACATGAGGCACAAATTTGTCGGAGTCACAATAGTTGTACTTTTACTACTTTTCACCATCTTTATGCAACGAATTAAAAATGCTTCATCTCTTAACAGTAGAAAAATTATGCCGGCTTTCGCCATATCCATGCTCTAACGCAACTAGTATGTTTGCTTTCTGTCTTGTGATAAAGGGTAGCGAGAATATTGAGGGTCTTTGCTCTCTCTGTCTTGGACAGAATTCTAGAAAGGAAGGCTAACATTACTTGATTTATTATCAAGGTCATGTATGGATGCTGGTCCACCCTATTTGGACTGTGATGATGGGCATGCTGAACTGACAGGAATGTCGCTAGAATTTCCCTTGTCTTTATGCTGCACATTCTAGGTTATGGAGGTCTTCTTCGTGCTTTGTTCTACACAGAATTTGCTTTCCTCTGTTTCATCTGTAATTACATGCTTTTTCGGTTCGAATCTGTGTCTTTTCTTTGCAAGGTTCTCTTTTCTACTTCATGTTTAT
Organism: Angiostrongylus costaricensis; assembly: GCA_900624975.1. Classification (NCBI taxonomy): domain Eukaryota; kingdom Metazoa; phylum Nematoda; class Chromadorea; order Rhabditida; family Metastrongylidae; genus Angiostrongylus; species Angiostrongylus costaricensis. The sequence goes on from UYYA01000473.1 coordinate 19,308, forward strand.
AGAACACAATGGAGAGAAGCACGCCTTTCATCTGTGTGAATCCTTCCGAGTCCAAAATGATCTGTAGCAACGGCTCCCCATTTTCCTATAAATAGATTTCCTTTTGTATTTGTGTGTATTTCGATGCAAGCGACAGTATGAGTTGTAATGGCTAATACAATGCCAAAAATAGTTTGGCCTTCAGTGTCATAGTGGATTGGATTTTATTGATTGAAATAAAAACTATTAGAATAGAATGGTCCTTTACATCAAGGCAGAGCAAGTTTCTTATCCTATAACGATGAAATGGTGGGATTCTGGAGGACACCAATAGTTCTTTCGCTTTGTTTTTCGTCGACTCTTGAATATCCCTAGTGGTGAAGCAATTGAACAACTAGGAGCTTATACGGAACGGTGGCATGTTTGAGAGGATTTATAAATAGCCTTGCAGTAGTGGGTTAAAGGTCCAGATCTGGAGAGCCTATTGCGAGGTTAGGAAAGGTTTTCAAGCAGAAAATAAACCCTAAACATCAACCATTGTCTGGTCTTCATTAAGAGTTGTTAATATTGTGAAAGGACAAAATTTTACACATTTTTTCCTTGGACTATTAAATTGAAACAAGGTTCTTGCAATATTACCCTATAATATTCACACATTTTTCGTTCTAAATTATTTATTTTGGTTTGCCCTAAAAGTACCTTTAGATTTCAGACAGTAACCTCGCCCACAGTCCAGTTAGTTACCGTAGTCCCATCATTTTGTTTACGTGGCCAGTCGTCGCGTCTACTGTGTGGGTCCCAGCACTTCTTACATTCGATTCGTTTTCCTCGTATTCATCGTCCACAATGGTCTTGGCACATTTCACGTCTCGACTGCTGAATGAGAGTTTCGACTTCTTCATGATTGTCGTAGAATGCTGGTCGAGTCGATGCTCTTTGCAATCTCCTAATGGCTAAGGCATTCCCACGTGGATTCGAGGAAAGCGTTAGGAGGAGTTGAATCGCCACCATTATCCCATTAGGAATCAAAATGTTTCGTCAGCTTTTTTTTCCAACACCTTAACCTATTTCCGCCTTGTTATCGTTGCTGACTTATACTGTTGTATTAAAGAATACTATAAAGTATTGAACGCAAATAGGAAGTCCTTGTATGCATCATACCATGACACAATTATAAACGGTTTAAAATCGTCAACAAGAGTGACCACACTTTAGAGAATCCATACATTTTCCCACGTTAGTATTAATACGTATTTATACACAGCCATTTCCTCGTGTATCGTAATCGTTAGAGGTATCCTGCATACAATACACACGTGATTGTTCGAAACCGCAACCGACTGAAAAAGCCCTCTGATCCATACGGGGTCGGCAAAGCATTATCCAACTTATCTGGAGGGATAAAAGATACTGATTTGACATATTGGGAGATCACCAAAATTCACTGTACGGCAGATATATGCATTCAATCACTTCCGCGAAACTGAATGGAGTTCCATGCACGGCACATCCATGAGGGACTGATCAACGCTGCTTGCTATCCTTTATAAATTCCCTTGGATTTTTAAGATTACACGAGGTTGTTAGAGGACTTTTATTCGGCCAAGACTTCAACGTCTTTGTCTGCCTAAGAGCCGATGATCCCAGTCGAAGTGCACAACCGTCGGCGTTGATCAATCCCGGAGGGATACGCCATGCATTCAACTTCATTAGGCATCGTTAGAGGTGATTGAATGCATAGATGGGCAATACAATAACTCGTGATGGCCTACCGATGTGTCGAGTCAATGCTGCTATCGTCTAAGGCAAGTTCGGTATCAAATTGCCGACCCAGGAGGGATGGAAGCCTTGATGATCTTGGGGGGCGGGACTCATTCAATATGTGTGGCAGGGTGCCTCTAACCACTGTGCTACCCACGCCCCGTTTTAGAGATGGGACAAAAAATTGCTTTACAAAACAAACACTCTTAATTGCTTATTAGTTATTCCCTACCTACTTACCGAACCGTGTTTGACTACTAACTCAAGATCTTTCTAGAAGGGGTTCTTTTTGTCACTCCATGTCTTCCGCTTCCTGAACTCGTGGTTGTAATGCTTGTTTTTGTCGCTTTTAGGCGAACAGCTGCTACTAAAGAAAGGAGCAAAGTTTTGCTCTTGGGTTTCAAAAAACGTGGAACTCTTCAGCTGCTACTACGATTCCTCTCGTATCTTCGCTTATTTTAGTGAAATAGTGTACTTCCACAAAAGAAAATAAAATTGATACATGAACTGCTATACAATAATTTTAAATATGTGAAACCTTCATACTAAAAGAAAGAAAGTCACTTTAACAGGTTGACACGGCGGGATAAATAGCCTCATGAACATAGTATGAATAGGCAGTCTACATTTCTTATTTAAACTATGAAAACACTTCCTTAAGCCCTTAAAGATAATGCCGATATCGCGTTTTGTGTTGTGCCCCCGAATGGAGGTTTTCTTCATGGTTTATGCCTTCAACGACCTCCTAGGTTGCTGACTGTGATGAACAGTCAGTGAAGGATTTAACTGCTAGCAGAGCCTTTCTAGCTTGAAAGAAGTTCAATATTTCTACCTGCCAATCGAGCAGGGAACGAGCCAAACGAGGAATCCGCCGTGCAGCCTACCCACCTTATTCCCTGACGAACCACCCTCCCATAGAACAGGACCAGCAGCTTTTTGCTGCGACATCCTGAGATACACCTTTTCAAAGCTCCTTGAATTCAGTAGAACAAATAAACATTTAAATCAGCATTAGGGTATCCCACTATCACGCACACGAAGCGCTACTGTCTACGTGGTTGGAAAAATAGTGAGGAGACCAATGAAAGGCGAAAAAGATCTGTTTAGATGGGAGGTTCATCAAAAAAAAATATGGCGCGACTATGGCATTCAGTGGAGTTTTTTCGAAAGCCGCTGTTCACATGATCCTTTAAGTTCGCAATAAATTTTATTTCGTCATCTCATAGGAGACCGAGATCGATCAGGTCAACATTTAAATTATGGGACCTTTGTTATTACATTATTGTCTTGGTATCTATTACACCTTAGTTCTCCTCCTAATGGTTTAGCGCCTCATCCTGACTGCGAGGTGTTCCTGGGTGTCGGACCGCGATGTACAGTGGGGGGATTTATCCCACCCATCAGAATCTCCTAAGCTAAGAAGGAGTCCGGCGTTTCCACCTGGAAGCACAGCTAAGAGTAAACCAATACCGGGATCCGCCACCGTCCTCGTATCAAATTAGCTGCATGGTGGCAAATTTCTCTCTGATCCACAAAGGCGGCGACTGCGTGTGGTGGTGACGAACTGGGACAGACATCAAAGTCAATTTGAAGATACGGGTCTAGATCACGCGTGATCACTGGGCGTTCTTCACTGTTATTCAACCTCGGATTTTTGGCAGCTGTCCAGAAAGCCTCAAGAATTTTGCGCGCTGCTGCTTGATCCTCTGCGAGGATAGTGACTTTTACATCGAAATCGTCTCCGCTATCCTTTTGTATCACCAGCATGCCTCGTGGAGTACTCTACTCTGTTTCGCCAATATATTCATCTCCGCAGGTATTACGAGAGATCAGGTATATAGTACCTGAGCTCATGCAATCACCGTGCCCACTATAAGGGCAAATTACGCAATCCTCTGTTCCACATAGACGATCATATAGGCGGCTACGAACTAATTGACGACGAAGAGTATTCGATGGGACTTCAACTATCGCTACCGGTTCCTCTAGATCTGCCCTTCTCAAGCAACGTTTATAGCCACACTTACTTCTTCGCTAAGAAAGGGCAACATAAACAGGATTCTCCTTCTGAACTTATCTCGTGGGGTTACTATTTTGTAGCCACCAAAAAGTGCTATCTGCGAGTCAAGTTGCGCGATTTCTCATTTAGTTCCCTGTTCGACCACATAGAGGTCGCTGTTCTAAACATATTTCTCACTAGCACCCTCTTTGTGTGACCGCTATGTGATAAGTTAATTTGAACGTTTAGACGATTACGATTCAGTTTTTTAACTTTCTCTTTTTGCTGTTGGAACGTTTGGCCCATTAGATTACGTATCACTATACCCTTCCAGCCTCTGAAGAAGGCGATGCTGGCAAAGCGTCAGCTACCGTCGGCTTGTGTGTTTTGTGCGAAAAAAATGAACGTGTGCTGCATAACAACTTCGCAAATGCTAAAAAGAAAACTACACATTTACTGTCTCTAATTTCGATAGTTTCAACATAACAGTACCCCACAGTAGTTCTATCCTAGAGACGAATTACCACAAATTCTCCCTGATATCCAAGCTGAGACAGAACCGGCGCTACAAGTGCTGGACCAGAGGAATCATTAGGATAACAAAAGAAACCTTCAAACTTTGGATATAGAATGTTCTTTGTACCACGGAGAACATTCTCTACCTATTTATCTATCCTACGTTAATCTCATACTGTTTTGTTTGCCAAGATCTTCTCCACTGATTTTGATTGCCATTGATTAGTTTACAACCTTCATTGACATTGCTAGATTCTCGATCATGTAATTCCCACTCACTCGAGTGATACTATGTTAAAATTTCCATTTATTCTTTAATTCATTCGTCGTAGGACCCTTTTTGTCATCGTACCTCTGCATGCTCATTCCGTTATCATTCTTTGTGTCTATATCAACTGATCTGGCAGTTGTTGTTGTCATTGTTGCTTTCGTTGTATTGTTTAAACAAAGGTCCGCCACCCAAGTTTGAGGTGTGGCAAAGCGGTAACTCAACTAGACTAACGTGTCAAAGCAGCAAATGATGAAACATACCACGCACATGTCTACACAGCTTCATTTCAACGTTAAACAGGATAGCACTCACACCAGTAGACGATGTCACACACCGTTGTCATATTCAAAGAGAGATCAGTTGTCCGATCTTGTTCAATGTGTTCTACATGTTCTCTAACAAAATTTTTCTATCATACTATCAAAAACATTAGATCAAATTCAATCAGTTCGGCAAGCAAGATTTTATCGATACATCTTCGTTATCGTATCTAAATTGTAGCTGAGGTCCTGGAAGGCTGTCGAAAATTACACCTGTCTATTTTTTTGTTCCACATCCATTGTGAACAAAACTCCTTATGCGGCACCCAATGAACGGAAGTTTACCAGTGCTCGTTAACGAAGAATCCGACCTACAGAGGAAGAGGAAGTCTATTTCTGTGTTAACTCTTTTATTTACTGCCTTTTTCTTCTTAATGGCAGGGTATGTTGTGAAATATAACTCGTATGAAGTGCTGAGATATTTGCAAAACTCCGGACCACAGGTGTATGCAGTGGGTAACGAACACGCGCTGTTGTCCTTACCGGGGAGCAGCGCACTTCACCACTACACCATCCGGGTCCTTCGCTTTGCATGTATCTCAGCTAGTTCTATCGATCTTTTTGCCATCAGCAATCACCCGGATGGTGTAGTGGTGAAGTGCGCTGCTCTCCGGTAAGGACAACAGCGCATGTTCGTTCCCCACTGCATACACCTGTGGTCCGGAGTTTTGCAAATATCTCAGCACTTCATACGAGTTCTATTTCTGTGGTTACTGCAGCACGAAACTGCAGCCCTTCCATCGACCGCTTGCCACCCTATAGCAAAGCGATTCCAACAGGACAACGTTATCTTGCTGAAGTTCTTCTTCGCCACGCTGAAGTAGATAACGAAGATTGTAACGTGAAATGTACTGATGGTACACTGATGAAAAGTCCTCATAAAACCACTGCTTTGATGACAACACAGTATCCTTTGAAGACCTAGCAGTGAAAGAGCATACAGGCAACGAGCATACTCCAAAATGACGTAAAAACCCAAGGAAAATGAACTACCACATGCAGATAGGAAGAACTACCAGTTCCTGAAAAAAAACCATGGTGCAACGAGGGGAAACCATCTTGCAAAATAATTCGAGATTAGTAGAGTACAGTAAACACAAAAAGTGGCATGAAAAGAAATTATGAAGAAGAGGAGCAACATGGCGCTCCTTTCCCACTTTCAGAAAGGTTACTAACAAGCTGAAACTTTTAAAACTATGCTGCCATCTTTTCAATGAACGGTCCTTCGTGCGTCATGCTACGTAGCTTGGATGTCAGTCGATATTTTAACAATATTGATCATTTTACGCATTACACACAAGACATTTTATTGATCTTATCCGAAATATAATTGACGCACACAAAACACAAAATCAAGCGGGATTACGCAGTTTAGGCACTAAATGTTAACCTACCGGCTAGGCCGCGCCCTGAGTTCAGGAACCCTCCCATCCTTCCGAGGTTATCGAATTAGTACCAGACTTGTCCAGGACTACTTTTCCTGTAATACATCAGGAAACGTTCTACTACCGCTATCCCAGGCTTCTAAGGAGATTAGATATGAGAGCTTTATATGGTCAGTAATGCCGCTGTATGCAGAATAAGTTCTCTAAAGAAAAATTGATGAACTAAATCTTTACTTGCGATTCTTCTTAAGCGTGAGAAAGTTTTATTCATCCACTGCTCGAAGAGGATATGTTGCGGGAGATTCCGTGTGTAACAACAAGGAGCGAAATTAGTCATCCAGATTTCTCAACAACAAAAGTTGATTTACACCTGTTACACGGAAGAAGTTAGTGCTGTTCATCCAGTGAGTTTCTAAGGCAGTCTTATGATATAAACTGCTATCAGGAAGCTAAACTTAGGTTGTTGCGAAATCAAAACCTGGACTTAGTCAGTATGAAGCTTAAAAATATGTTCCGTAATAGATGCATATTCCTTAAGTGTCGTTGTCTACTATTTAAAGGCTTATTCTTTATTCTCATTTCTGTGTTCCTTCACATTAGACGCAACTCCATGGAAAGAACTCCAGATCTGAACAAGGCATAGAAACATTGCCATAGGACGCTCCTCGAACATTCGCTGTGCACTTGATTCTAAAGGCTTCGTGTAGGAGAACAAGATTTCTACTCTAAATTAAGTGCTGTCGGCGCATTTGCAGCTCTCGTGTGTCCGCTTACTTGAAAAGCAAACGTGATGAAATTTGCTCGGCGCGTCTTTTATACAGCAAAACAGCGGTCCAGTTCTTGAGTACTTTTGACTTAGTGTGAATGACCAAAAAATGGAAATTAAATCCAACATGACGAGCGAGAGCAGGGCAGTGGTTGGCTTAAGACGAAATTCTTATATGAAACGCCGAATTTCTATCTCAAGCAAGCTGTTGTGATAGTGGTTAATCCACAAGGGCTAACCAGGTACAACTTTAAAAAATAAAATTTTTCTTGGTGAATCGACCATATTTCTTTATTTTATGTGGCCTTTCTTCACGTCTACTGTGCAGATCCCACCATTTCTCACATTCGATTCGATTCCTCGCGTCCATAATCCACTCCCAGGTCTTTCAACTTTTACGTGTGGCTTTCACTGCTGCTTGAGGATTTCCATCTAGTGTTGAATGCCGTCGAATGCTGGTCGAGTCGACTCTTCTGAACTGAGAGAGTTGGGCTGGAGCGTTCCCAATTGGATTGCAGAGAGCAATTTTTTCTGGACAACTCAGGTACCAATTTCTCGACTTCGGAGGGATGAGAGGCTTGTTTAGATGACCGGCATCACTATCGCTGTGAAATCCGTCCCTGTGAATCGATCATTGGGAACTCACGAAATCGTCAGAAATTGTAGCGCATATATTGCGTTCAACAGAAAAGCGTACAATGCTGCAAGGCACAGAGAAACCAGTCAACATCGAACGTAGGGCAAGTTAAACGATTGGGATAAGAAACTCTACCTCTCCTAGCGTATTCATTGTACCTCACCCTAACAGAATCAGTTTTCGACTACCGCGCAAGCTATTTCCATAGAATAATCTTCAGTAACCAAACCACTATTGAAAATGTCCTTTAAAAATTCATCGCTTCTAGAATGCCGGCATTCTAAGCTACCGGATGGAAAAATTGTCTTCTATCCAAAGCTGTATTATAAAAAAGTTATAATGCTTAATCTCTGATTGATCTCTGGAGCAAATATCGGCATTGAACCCAGTTAAGCTGAAGCTGTAGGATAAATCACAATTTACCCACTTTTATTTACTGCCTATTCTCATTTTTTTTAAAATGAAAAGCATGTTGTCTGATCTGTCACACCCATCTCAAACGCCAGCTCTCCATGTGTTTTATTAACGCCTTTGGAACCAATTGTTTAAACGCTATCCGGAGTCTTAACCCTTTTATTTACTGCCTTTTTCTTTTTAATGGCAGGGTATGCTGCGAAATATAACTCGTTATATAATGCCGAGATATTTGCAAAACTCCGGACCGCAGGTGTATGCGGTAGGGAGCGAACGCGCTCTATTGTACTTACCGGGGAGTAGCGCACTTCACCACCACACCATCCGCGTCCTTTGCTTTCCCTGTCTCTCAGCTAGTTCTATTGATTTTTTGCGATCAGCAATCACCCGTCAACGGGATTGATCTGGGGAGCCCAAATCGGCATTGAACCCAGTTAAGCTGAGGCTTAGTTATAATCACAATCTTAACATATTATATATATTATTCGTTCCCCACCGCATACACCTGCGGTCCGGAGTTTTGCAAATATCTCAGCATTATATACGAGCTATCCGGAGTATTTTCAAATCGGATCATGTGCAGGGATAAAGTCCTCCCACATCCTTACGCTTTGGAGACGCGACTCTTGAACAGCGGAACATGTGTATCAGTATCCAAATTTTATGTGCTGTAAAAAAGAACACGCAAATAAGAACAAATTAACAAAGATAGCAGTGGTTTCCATCCCGTAGTAGTGTTTCACGAGATTGGCACATAACGTCGAAGGTTGGTTTTCCTATAACTGACGATGATTTCTCAATTACTAGCGTACTTAATGAGTTGATATCTCTAACATCTACAAAAGACACTTTGATCTGCAAGCTTAATCGCATATGTAGTTTTCCACAGTGTTCTTTCAATTACATATATGTTAGCATTAAAACCTTAAAGAAACCGAAATTTAAGTTCCTCAAGTTTCCAGCGCAAAAACGTCAGACACAACAAATGAAGGCGGTACAGTGGAACACCATGGTGACCTTCTCGACCAAGACCGTAGGTTCACCTACCTTTGTGCCCGAAACACGATCCTTGAATAATCACAATAAACTACAAGAAGAAGATGTTAGCGACTCCAAAAAATTGGAATTTCATCTTAAAAGAATAGGAGAATTTCTACCTTGTGTGCAAAAAACTGGAAATTCAAATAGTATTCTTCCCATTTAGTAAGACCTACTGCTAGTTGATTCATAGTGGTTTAAATTTGAAAGTGGCCACCAATTTTGCATTGAATGCATTGAAAACGATGCATCCCGAGCATTAGGTGATAGTCACCGCTACCATAGCACCAGTGCTTGCTGTGGATGATCTGGTTCCACGACTGCGGTCACAAGTCAGATACTTCCTCAGCGGGATTATTGTTATTTCATTCATTATTAAGATTATATGCCTATATAAGTCGGAGAAACAACGGGGTTTAACAAAATGCATGAAATTCTCCAAATAAGTAAGCTGCTGGCACCAAGTGCTAGTAGGGAATTCTAGCCACCAGTCACAGCACACATGTTATACATCAAAAGAAGTGTAGCATACAAAAGGGACCCTGATCTTATTCCTGCACGATTTTCCTTCCCTCAGAAGAGTACAGATCCCTCAATGTTCAAGAAAGAAATCCACGGTCATCATAAAAAAATAGGACCTCAAAGTTCACGAAAGAAACCTACGGTAATCATGAAAAGCAGGGCATCCTGTTTCACCGATTGGCTTTTGAAGAATCGTGTCGATGCTAAGAAAACTGTGAGTTTAAACCTTACCAAGAGACGCCTGTCTTTAAAAACTCATCCTGAGCCTGCTCCAGTTGCAGGAATTTAACAGAAGTGAGGCGCTTTCAAAAGTGCGAAGAACCAATAGATTTCAACGCTAACACGACTACATTAGTGCCATAGGAGTCACTCGGTATGCATTGTACCCAATGCATTGAATTGAAAAAGAACCCACTAATTCTCATCTATAAAATGTTCTCTTGTTTTACGACCATAAAATCCTAATTTTTTAGAGCCAATAATGCATATCTCCACCACTTTTTTTGCTTCAAAGCTCACGTTTCAAACACGAGAGCAAATAAATAGGTGCAACTGCTGCTCTTTCGTCACAAATTCTAAAAACCAAAGCCCCGTTATCAGTATTCCAAAGTTTTTAGTTCTAAACAAATTTAAAATTGGAAAAATACTAAAAACTACATATGAGATAAATTGAACAAAGCGGTTCCAAAGATCTATCAAGTTGTGAACTCCTGAAATACCCAAGCGATCGAAAAATTGTCACCAGTTCCCTAAAAATCGCCTTTGGCGCGAAAGGGTTATAGAGACCCGAGTAGCACTTCTGGGTGATGTTTTTAGTTCGAGCTACTTGACAGAAACGCCCAGTCGCCTTTACGCGATTTCAGCTGAAGCGAATGTGCTTGGGACAGTCAAGACAAGTTTCTTCATGAATGCCGTATAGCAATTTCGTAATCATAAGTTCGCCATTCTACAACGATATCGCAATCAACGTAATGAGAGAGAAAGGCGACACAATTTCGTCAAAATTATTTAGCACCACTCTCAAGAACGTCATGTGGAAAGTGGAATGCGACAACATCGAAGTGAAAGTCGACAGTTGACGGCGACAGCATCCGTGCTTCTCTGATGACGTCGTCTCTGGAACATCAAGGGCCGGCTTTGTAGGCAGAATGATGGCCGCTATCGAAAGAATCTATGAAAAGTCGATCATCGGGTGAACCTACAGAAAATAATGTCCACGGGAAACGAAACTGTAACTGACTTGATTCTTGACGTTCTCAATCAAGACGTTAGTGTGGACCGTGTCCCACTAGGCATCGTAGTCTACGTTCACTTACAAATTCCAGTTTCTCAGTGTTATACATTCTCCACTCTCCTCCAAGATGAAGCCAGATTCTCCACCTAAAGATTATGTTCTCATCGTTGTAGATGGTCGACAGCGTTAAATACTGGTAGTTTCTTTCATCCGGCACCGCTAACATAGCCTTATGACTATCAAAACTACGACAGGTGAATGCCAATCCAAACGACTCTACATTGACCTGTCAGAAACTGCTTGACTTCGTCCTCTAGATTCTCCTTAACCTACCGCACAACCTAAATCTGTACCTTCGAACTACCAACTATTCAGATTGTGGATCACCGTTCTCTTGGAAATACATCCATTTCGAGACGAGATCGAAAACAGACCAGCTAAGATCGGAGAAGTGTACCTTCTACATTTCTACAACCATTAGACCAAAGAGGCCAACTTTCCTCGTTTCCTATGAACCAGATATGCCGTATGGGCTCCGCCTGCACGAAAGTGATGAAGAACCTTACACTTGGCAGTGTAACCAGAAGACCCCAAATCACCTTTCAATATGTAACGGTTCATAAATTCCGATGAAAACGACCTAGTTTGCCCTAAAAATCAATGTTTTCTTAGAACCTCAGGAAGGACGAAAACTTGTTCGCTATGCAAAATACAAAAAGTGTGAACGCATAGCTAATAAAGCTTGACCACGCGAACATCCTAGTAGGTTTCCATCATCCGTGCTGCACAGCGAAGCCTACACTTTTCAAACTTCGTCACGATTGACCACAATCCAGCAGAAGTCCAACGTCAAGCACGAGCACGTAAAATCCACAATAGCGGGGTTTTGCGAGGCTCATATGCGGCCACCAGTGGTGTGTAAAATCAGAAAAACCTTTGCACTCTTCTGTGAATCATTGATGCCACTGATAACACTCGCAGAGCCAACATAGCTGATCACCTGGCCTGATACTCCAAGGCCTGAAGGCGATATCAGCTGCTCAGGTGTGCGAAAAGGTGAGGTCAAGTGTGTATGATCAGCGCTACTCGTTCTCTTTGTGCGATCATTCCGTCCCGCAAGAACCGACGAGCGCTGATCACCGATACAGAGCGTATTCCTTCTGATTGGAATGCATTCGGGTGATCCGATGCAACTAACGCAGAACGCTCAACACGCAGTACCGAACACGCAGATTTAAGGTCCAAACGGCAGAAATCACCATCCCGACGTTGGACCAACTACTGGCAGCATTATCGAACGATGGTGAACCGAGTGGTGTATTTGACGTACGGTCCATGGTGAGCGCGTAAGGTGATCGGCTGCGACCGGGCACCAGTCGCGGTGATTACGGACAACCGCGATTATCTGATCGATCCGCGGGGGCGGCAACAGCACGTTCGCAGCGGCGGCAGAGACGCAGAGGATGAGCGGCGGCGGCGAACGGGCGCGCGCCGGGAGGTGCGCGATCGTGGTCGCCGCTCGCAGTGGCGCTCGGAGCGGCTCGGATTCGCGGACTACGTCGGGATGGTGATGCGCGACGACGACGACGTCGACCTGGAGGACGCCACGCGTCATGCCAGCATCCTCCAGAACAAGCAGCTCATCACCAACAACGTCATCAACAAGCGCAAGGTGCGTTCGTTCTCGTTCTCGCGTTCTCTCCCGCTACACTTCCTCCAGTCATCATCTCTCCGAGTTCCATTTCCATGCATTTCCTTCGTTTCTGATTTCTGTGCAGCTTATTCCACTTCGTTTTGTGATCTTTATGGTTACGGTTTGTAGTGATCTTTTTTTCATGCAAGGAAATAATAACGTTTTACAGAAGTCATTTATTTTCTTCGGAATTTTAGTTTCCTCGCTCCGGCTTCTTCCGTCTCATAGCTGAGTACAAATACCCTATTGACGTGTTCAATTGAAGAAGCGCTCTCTTTGCGTCAGAACTTTTGCGTCTTTCATGTCTTTTTAGATGTCCTGCTGTTGCAAGAGCTGTTTGTAGCAGTCGTGCTATGTAGTACTATTTGGACGTAGGTGGTTCATTAACGGTGGCCATAGTCCAGTTCTTTCATCCCTAACGACTCTAGTGCCCTCCAGATGTGCAGTAATAGGTGTCGTATGTTTCGTCTACGCGGTTCTTGAACTGTTTTTCTTTTTTCTTTCTTTCATATACCTGATTTATTCTTTTTTCTTCCGTTCTGTTTAGATTCAACGTTAATCAGCTGTGGTTGTCAATTTACAAAAGGTTTTTTTTGTTTTTCCTTGATCGCCTAGGTTTGTTTTTGTTTATTTCGAATCATCTGCGCTGTATTGAGGCGGATGTATGAGATCCTTAGGAAGAAATTGAATGGAAGGTTGGGGATTTTCTTTTTGTTCAATCGATTCTGTGACTTAAATACCGTAATCAGTGGAGGTGTCATGTTTAAGAAATCCTTGTGAATGCTCGAAATGTGGTTATTCGCTCGTGATGTTTTCAAACACGAATTTGATATTAGATTTGTGTCATCTCTTTTCGCACGCCGGTGATGTGAGGAATCGTCGCGAGCACGGAACGTGAGTCATCCGTCCGTCGGCGGTTGCTGAACGCGGCGCTGAGCTGCTGAAAACATCGCTCGGAGTTCTCACTAGGTTAATGAAGCGCAATCCCTTAAAGAGACTATAGCTGTCGGTGTTGATCACCCCTTATGCTGTCGACTTCGTTAAGCATCGTAGAGGTTATCTGTTGAATGCATCTGGTGGTATACAGATGTATCCAAACAGTAATGATATCCTCCTCGACAAATCGGATACCAATATGCCGATCCCTTAGTATTAGGAGACTTGGTGAAGTTGGGGCCCGGAACGCGATATTGAGTCGGAGACGGTGTATGTGTTGAAGAGCCTAACTAACTACTGAACGGAACGTAGAAGCGGTTATGTTTCCTAAGCGAACCGTATCTCAAGTGTTCGAACTGTCTCCGTACATTTTGCCTTTATGAAAATCCGACTCAGTCATAGGTGGGCACGTGAGGAAGCACCATGTTCAGGTTATCGATTGAGAATCTGCATGATCGGTTTTCCTTCCTAACGAATTTCTCTAGTAACATTTCTATGTAACACATCCATTCGCCCTCAGTTAAGGTGTTATCATTTGTGTACCGTTAAGCCCATAAAAAATCCCATACGTTGTGGTAGTCATGAGGTAAGCACTTGTGCCAGTGTTTTCTCTCATAAAAACACCTTACATAACACACTCATGGCAACGCACATTCGGTTGACTGCATGGCGGACGTCCAGCATTGACTTCAATGCATTTAATGCTTTTTTTTTAGAGATATTACTTATGTACAGTTTTTTTGCACTAAATCACGAAACCGTTCTGTACACTTTGTAAGTGGTAGAGTACTTTAAGAGGCGAGTTAGTCGTTCCAAGGCAATAGAAACAGAAATTCTCGAAGCGTTCTAAATTACATCCACTATATTTTGCTTTGAATTTCTAAGAGGGCTGACAAAATATAATTTGTTGGTGTATTTCATCTGGAATATACCTGCTTTACCTGGAATCCACACTTGCAGTCTACAATTTTCCACATGCAGTACGCACTTTTGACGTCCCATTTGCATTTTTATGGCCCTTGTTCAAGCATTCTCAGTTGTGTTTCCCACAGTGGCTCACCTGCTTAACATATCTTCGCTTGTGTATACTGGCAATTGTGCTTAGCAGTATATTTTGACTGACATAACTTTGAATTATAGCTAGCATTGTGTGCGAAGCAAAGCAAATCAAGACTGAAACTGCAACAGTCACACAACTAGAGCAGTGTAACAAGACTCATCTGAAGGCAGAGAACCATGATTCTTATGATTTTCGTCATTCTTCGGTGGCCATTACTAGTACTTCATGTCTGTGCGTTGGTCTTACTTATAATAAAGTCAGAAATATGAGCCACGATTGGTTCATAACAATGCATTGGTTTTGTGCAATAAAGCGAGAACTGTTGACCCATATTAGACCGACAGCACTTGCAATTTCACCATTCAATTTCACCATCCATTTTTTCTGCATCCACATCTTTTTCATTACTTTCATCCTCTTTCTCCGTTAATTATTTTCAGACTTATTCGAAAGATCGACTTTTGATTAATTTCTGAATCCGTCCTTTCTATTTATTTTTGGATTTCTAAAGTTTATCGAGAATGTCTTAAGTGTTTTGCGCGTTGATGCTTTTGATTTCTGAGCCACTATCGTGACTCCCACTTCAAAACCATTACCGCTGTGTGTTTGCGTCCTGTGTGCACGTAGAGGTGTACTTTCTCGAGTTTCCAATTTCCAGTCTAAGTGTTCTTCTGTGCGAACACCAAATGCGCTACCTACCGTTTCGCCAATGTGTTCAATACCACATGTCTTACAGAAGGTTAGCTACATTATGCTCGTGCGACCACCTCTGCCCTAAAGACTGTTTATGCAATCTTCTCTTTTACATGGACGGTCGTATAGGTAGGTGGTTCCAAGCTATTTGACGATGTTTAGTGCTTGGCGGAAGATTATGACCACGCGGCTCACTAGATCATTGTTTTAGGCATCTTTTAATAGCGATGTTTATTTCTTTCACAATGAAAGGTAGCTTGAAAGGGATCTTATTTGGGTTTTGAACAGTACTTTTTAGAGCCTAACTCTCTTTTTAGACCTAACCTTAGTGACTGCTGTTTCATAACCATTTGAGATGGCTATTTGTCGTGCCAAGTAAGGTGGTTCCTTTCCTTCTTCAGTAATCGCTCTTGTAGCTGTTTAGCACATGTTTCGGACAAGTGCTTTTTCAGGTGTGAAGGACGAGAAATGAGGTAATGGACTAGTGTACTTTTATTGTTTGGCTTTCGATACCCCTTTGTGGTGTAGCAACTTCCATGATGGTGTATTTGAATGTTCAAAAGTGGAAGCCAATTCTCTTTAGGTTTGCGCGTCTGTCATGTGTAGAACATAAAAGAAGCTTCTGGGTATCGACGACAGTCTAAAACTCGGCGATCGAGAACGGGAGTAAGACGTAGACGCTTTAGACACTTTAGACGTAAGAGTAATGGCAAGGCTTGATGTCAGTCGTCTTCCCGTTCTCAGCGATGCTGTATGAGGTCGAATCCATGGCGCTTCCCTCAGGGACTAGTCAACACCGAGCGCTTTATCGCTTTAACCTGCCATGAAAAAAATAATAGGCAGCAGATAAGAAGTTGTACGTGGCTAAGACATTTGTAATCGTATTCATTTGTCACTCTTTGTATTTGTGGAGCACAAGAGGCTACGTTCTTTACATTCTATCTTCAGGTCTCTCTTATGCAATCGCTACGAAAAGTAAGTCTGAAACGGCGTTCGGTGTGTCTTCGACTGAAATGATTCGGGCTGGAAAAATTCAGTTTTTGATCAGTAATTAATTGTTCTTGACTTCGAGATCGTCACGATTATTCATATTTCTAGTAGAGTTTGGCTGGATGTAAAGTTTATGTAGAAATGCACTATTTTAGCTGGTTTGTCCCATAAAAACCTCCCAGTGGTTTACTGACTCATCGTGGCAGGGGAGTGTTTCTGGATGGGCTGCGACGTCCAACAGGGGAGTTTCATCTCCCAGCAGGGCCTCCCAAGCTAAGAAAGAGTCTAGCGTTTCCATCAAGAAATCCAGCTAAGAGTAAACCAGTTCACCAGGATTCACTACCGTCCTTGTATCAAACTAGTCGCATGGCGGCAAATCTCCCTCTGATCCACGAGGTGGCTACTACCTGTGGTGGTAAAGACTTGCAAACTTTGACTGGACTGACATCGGGACACCAGGGAACCAAAATAGCTAAGCTAGCAAAACTCTGAAAAAGTGAAAATTATGCTGGGAGCAGCACAACCGGCGACGGTGGGCCATCCAAGTATCCAACTAAGTGTCTACTGTAAAACCAACTCCAAAATGCTGGTGATACTATGATTAGATGGTGGACAATACGTGGAAGAATACGTTGATCAAAACACAATAAACACTTCCCCATAGTTTACTTAAGAGTTGCATGTGCAAGGAAACTTCGTGGGTGTTGCTACATGGTGCCAGATCATTATGGTTCGTTGCGTTCCTGTGCTCCGATCAAAACATCGGCGATTGATTAACATGGCTTGCGGTCACCCATGATTCATAGTGCGCTTTCTTCTGCAGAGCCATTAGGTGATTGTTTCGATGTGTTTGACGTCCGTTGTCATGTGCAGTTATTGCAGTGGAGCAGCTCTTTCGGAGCACTTTAGCGTTTACTGTGGCATGCAGTGTATTTTAAGCGCTTCTGTCAACAGAGTTATGTGAAGTATTTAAGTTTACTGGCCTGCATTACTTCAACATTGCTAAAAATTTAGTTCTGAATACTTTCAGTTATCACATAATTTGGAATGCATTTTCTTCTTCCACATGACCAGTGTTCAATTTTACTTTGCTCTCAGATTTTATCACACAGTACTC
Source organism: Angiostrongylus costaricensis (assembly GCA_900624975.1). Lineage (NCBI taxonomy): Eukaryota > Metazoa > Nematoda > Chromadorea > Rhabditida > Metastrongylidae > Angiostrongylus > Angiostrongylus costaricensis. The sequence goes on from UYYA01000473.1 coordinate 36,639, forward strand.
TTCATGATTCCCGCGCTTTAAGCCGCTTTTCGCAATCAGCTGTTGGTGTTAGTATTTCAGGAGCAGTTACAACGTTGGGAAAGCAGCGAAATGAACGGGGAGCCAACCCATCGACGAAAGAAAGCACGTGTACAGTTTCAGGTTCATTGTATATGCATTTGTTACCGTTTTTCTTTTTCTCTCATGTCAAAGTTTGCTGTACTGAATTAAATGTCAGTTTGTAACTTCTTCATTCACACTTTCACAGTAGTCACTTTTGATCTTAACGAGGGTTTCTAGACTGTTTTTTTTTCTTAATTGGATACATGGATGGCCCATCTTCACTGGGTATGCTGGCCCCAGCATAATTTCCATTTTCTCGGAATTTACCCATCATGCTTCCCTGGTGTTCTGCGATCAGCCTAGCCAAGGTCTGCCCCAGGTCGTCACCACCATTGGCAGTCGCAGCCCTTGTGAATCAGAAGGGAATTTGCTACCATACGACTAGTTTGATATCAGGACGGTGGTGAATCCTGGTGTTGGTTCACTATTAGCTAAATTTCCTGATGGAAAAACCGGACTCCTCAGCTTGGGAGACCCTGCTGAAAGACTGAATCCTCCCACTGTACATGGCAGCCCTCCATTCAGGAACTACTTCATCCAGGCACGATGAGGCGGTAAACCATTGGGAGGATTTTTTTTAGGAACAATAAACGTTCCAACCATTTATATATCTATACCACTCCAGTCGTATTTATGAAATTAAGATGAATCCTTAGTGAGAAAGTGAGAATGCATTCGTGTTCTAGTGTTTTTCGCGTGATTTCATTGTCTGTAAATTCTTGTTTATTAAACTGAAAAAGATTTTCATTTCAAATAATACTGAACTTAATCCTATGTGCTTTAAACACCATACTCATGAGGAATTCAATGGTATCGGTTAATCTATTCTACTTAGAAAACATAATCCCCTCCAATGATAATCCTGATAATACTTTGTCTGTCTGTGTGAAGATGGCTAGCCAATGAAGAGATTTCTCTATCTGAAGATGCTGCAATTAGTACAAGTTTTAATGGCTGTTACAAATTTTCATCACACAGGGATCTGTATCACACGCAGCGACCTACTGAAACATGTGGACTTTGATTTCTCTTATGTGTCAACATTTTAAGGTCTAAATTTTCGGGAAAAGATTCGAAATAACACACTTCTTCATCCTTCCTTTTTTTTCAAACAAAAGCTTAAAATGCATGTTCATGTGTTTTAAGGATAGCGACATCTTCCTCAGTGCTTGTATGTCGGGTGATGAGGAAGAGGTGGAGGAACTACTAGCGAAGGGTGCAGATATAAATACCGCCACCGTCGATGGGTTGACTGCTCTGCATCAAGTGAGTATTTTTTGGAGGTTGAGATCACCCTTCTTCTTTTACACAACACATTGTCTTTAGGCTTTCTTTGTTGCCTATTTTTCCTGATTTTTAAATGTATTGTGTTTAGTCAGTTATCGATAGTAAGCCGGACATGGTGCGGTTTCTCTGTGAAAAAGGTGCTGATGTGAATGCTCAGGATAACGAAGGCTGGACTCCCTTGCATGCTGCAGCGTGCTGTGGAAACCTTGCTATAGTAAAGTACTTATGCGAAAACGGTGCTAAACTTAATATTATCAACAGGCGAGATGTTTCTTTCGTACACTTCACTTATCCTTACTGGATGTTTTTAAATTGGTAATACTGCTTCAGCGATAAAGAATTAGCGTTGGACTTGGCCGACGACGAATCGTGTAGAGAATTCCTCGAGCATGATTACCGTAACCAAGGAGTGGTTCCTGAACAATGTCGCGATCAGGAGTTAGCTGTAATGATGAAAGATGCACAGCATTGGTTGCGCGACGGAGAATATCGGTTTGGAAACGTTGTCGCTGTTCGCTTCCTCTATAGTACGTCTAGAATGTGTCGGAATTTAGGGATCAGCCTCATCGACGTACAGGGGCAACCGCTATGCATGTCGCCGCTGCTAAAGGTTATACACAACTTCTTGAAATTCTCATCAAGGCTGGCGGGAATATACGTGCACGTGACAAGGTGCACTCATTGTTTCAACGTTTACTCTCTAGCGTCAATGGTTTACCCTGAACGTAACAGTGGCTTTTTGTGAATAACTTGAAGACATACACAGTATTTTCTTCTAGGATGGATGGACACCACTGCATGCTGCAGCGCACTGGGCAGAACGGGATTCCTGCAAAATTTTGCTGGAAAATGGTGCCAGCATTATGGATATTAATTATGCTGTAAGATTTTTATCGTTTTCGATGTGAACATCTAATTCTGCTGCCAGGTGAGTGAAGTTCATGACTCTTCGACTTTAGGGACAAAATGTGTTAGCCGTAGCTGATAAAGAAGTAGTTGAGTATTTGGAAGATTTACATCGATCAGTCGATAAGCGAAAATCACCGTCAGCTGCGCCTACCAGTGTACTACAGGTTCGTTAACTTCATTCAAATCTCCTTGTGGTGGTTGTGAAATCTTTTGTTCGCGTTTAATTTATTATGAGAATTTGATTTTTATATTTGAAATGAATGTGCTGGAATTCTTAAAATGTAATTGCTTAGCTCGTTTTGATATATTTGCTGATTGATTTTTGAGTACTTGTACCATTATAGGAAAAAAATACGAAACTATCACACGAAGAACACACTCTTTCTACTGAACATAAGCAGGAATTGAAACACAAGGACCAAATTAGGTAGGTGTTTCCTTAGCGTTTTCAGTTAATTGGCTGAATGTCGTACAAAGCAATACGTAGTTAAATTGATGTAATTTAGCGAAAATGTAATATTGCAATCATCAGTGAAGTTGAAGAAATTTGACGACAATTCTCCCTCGTCACAGTCGGAATCGTCTTCGCATGATGCAGTAGGCAATGAGAGTCAGTCGTTCTCTCTGCCGTCTGCTGACGGGAGAATGTCATCGACGGAAAGGAGCGCCAGCGAACCGCCCTCTTTGTCGAAGTTTGTTTGTTTCCAATCAGTTCTTACAGTTCTCACGACTAGTTTTTTTTGTTAACTTTGTCAGCCATAAATAACTGTGATTTTTTACCATGCTGGTGCGATTTGCTTAACATTTCACTGATTTTCATTGCTCTTCTCTAAAACTTTCTTTCATCAGAGCCTAAAACTGCCTTACTGAGTTACCGCTCTTGGAAGTTACAGTAAAGCTCTGTCTATCGATCAGTCGTATAGTAAATAGTCAAAGGTGTTAATCTGGAGTGTCTCCATACTGGGAACTCAACCACTGATTCGATTTGTCCATTGTCCAACGAGCAGATATTTTTGTTTTCTGAGCTCTGATCGTACACTTTAATAAGTTCACTAATGTTTTATTTAATTCGAACCCAGAAAAATTTGATTTTTGACTTCATTCACCGAATGGCTTACACAGCCTGACTTCTCTTGCCCAGCTGTCAGCTTTTTTATGATGTGGCTGTTTAAAGTAATCATCACCACATTGCAAATTAGAATTAGAATCGATAGTACCCAAACTCACAGTGGCCGTTGGAGCCGGGGCAAGTTTGTTTAGTGTTGAGTTAGGAAACAAAAGATGAGATATGCGGTTAGGATTATGTGTGGAGGTAATGCAACTGTTATAACCAAATTCGTAGACATTTTTCCGTCTTGTCGCTGTAATAGTAAGGGTAACTTTCTTGTTTTGTAATTTTTTCAACTTTTTCCACAGCATAGCATAGCAGTAGAACTGTATGCTAGCGATGGAAATTGAGTTCAGAGGTTATCAATCTAAATTTTTTCATGGAACATGATTACAAATCTTTTCTCCATTTAAAGAGATCCGTAAGAGGACATCTAAATAATAAGGGCTAAAGGATAAGGTTCTCGGCGTTAATCAATCCCTGAGGGATGCGTCATGCATTCGACTTCATTAAACATTGTTTGGAGGCGATTGGATGCATATCTGACCTTTACAATGTACTCGCTGTGACCTACCGATGTATCGAGCCAGTGCTGCTAATCTTCTTTGTTAGTGCGGTACCAATTTACCGACCTCGGAGGGGTGGAAAGCTTGGTAGGCCAGAGGCGTACGAACCGAACATGTGTATTGCAAGGCGTCGCCGACCACTGTGCCGTACGCACCCTAAACCTAAATATGCAAAGGAATTTATGCCATTAGCATGTGCTTATCAGATGCACGAACATAAGCGAAGTTTTCTTAAATTGAAATTTCCATGAAAATGTGGGAAGTATGAAAGCGTGGATATTTAGGAGGTTTCCGTTTTAGCAATAACATTCCTCAAATGAACTCAAACTCCATAACAGAAGAAATACGAGTTATGCGTACGACTCGATGTTTTCTTTTTTTGTCTCCTTTTTATTCAGTGTATAAGAAACTTGCAGTTGCAGTTGTTTGCTGGTGATTTTGCTTCACTTTAAAAGTTAAAACTTGTAGAAAGCGACCTTTATGAAGCTGTTTTAGGGAAATCCTAGGGCTAGAACTGTAAACTAAGGTTATGGAGTTCTGTCGAGTAAGTTGAGACTGTCCCATAGCATTTAGACGTCGGCTAACCATTAAAACAGGAGACTGATGAAAAAGTTGCAGACTATGTAAAAATTTGATCAAATTGACAAACATTCAAAGTGCATAGCTTTTTTGCTATACGAGGTCGAAGAATTTAATAACCCAACCTTTATTACACGTCTCCTCGTATTGAGTTGAATGACTAGTGTTTTCAGAACAGCAGAAGAAGGCGGATCTTGCGATCGCCATCCATCCACCGTCCGTTCCACTGTTTCTGCAGATCGTTCGTTGTCACTTAGCAATCCCGTTGGTTTGCAACGTTCCAGTAATATGACCATTTCCGTGTCCGATTCTGCGAAATTGTCGGTGAGTATCTTCATAAATAATGGTACGATTTCACTGCGTGCTGAAAAGAGTTTCTTATTCTTTGTTCTAGGATGGCTCATCCAGCAGTGAGCTCAATGTGTCTGCTACAGTTCCTATACCTCCCAGGTCTTTCCAGCCGCCTAGCTCATGGATCAATCGCGGTGTTCAGCTCATTGCACGGTACGAATTAAAAACTCGTTGTGTGATGACCAACTGGTTTACCTTATTTCACTTCATAGATCCGGGAGCTCATCGACGTCATCTACAACTCGCTCGTCGAACACACTATCTTCCGACTCTTCGCAGATATCATTAGGAATGCCTTCAGGGAATAGTGGTCCTTTCTCTGGCACATCATCTTCTTCCATTCTGTCGAAGCCACCGTATGTTTGTTTTACTGTTTCGTCTTCTCATTTTGTCTGTCGTCTTTGTGTCGCTTTGTTCTTTGACTATGTAATTCACCGTTATTACAACATCATGGCTTACGTAGCGCGAAAACTTTATTTTTCATTTCACGTCGAAGTTTCACATCAAATCTATTGTTCGTAGGCGTTCCAGTTTGGCTCCTGTGACGAAGCAACAGTCGAAATCAACGCCAATCGGTTTGCCGTGGGCTTCTCTTTCTCGTGTATTTAGCACGCCTGTGAAATCTAGCAAATTACAACCATCCTCTATTGGAGATTCTTGTTCGATTTTCATCCCGAGTAAAGATTCTGCGTTTCATCCGCCTGTCAACCATACTGATACTACTACAGATTTATGCGATGATTCACCTTCTGATTATCATTCGCATCATCTCAGTGCAAACGAATTAAGGTCACTTTCACCAAATTGCTAAGAAATTCTCTGGTAGTGTTTGCTCATTGTCCTACTAACCAGTCCCTTACAAACATGTGTTTGTTTTCCTGTTCTACGCTTCTCATCTCATAGTGTTCACCCTTCAATTGCTGCTCTGCTCTGTTTCCTTTTTCCCAGCTTACCAGTGTTCCTGAACATCTCTTATGTTAAGCTTGTTATCTGTATATTTAGACCGTGGCACTCGAACGCAGTCACAGAGAGTGAGGCTGAGAGAAGAAATACTGCCAGGATACAACGACAGCATCGACGATCTACACAGGGAGTTACTAAGGTGTGGAAAAGTACAGCCAATTACTCTGTTGTTAACATTGAACCGTTATTTTAGGAACATTTGGAGGAAGCCAGTCGAATTGCTGAGAGCACCCGGCGACGAGCAGTAGCTGCGACTACTCAGAATTCCTCATTGAATGCTTCTAGTGTTTCTCCGCCAAAAGAAACGGTATTTGTGAAACCTTTATATCCTCGAATATTATTGTAGCCCATTTTTTAGCGTTTAGTTGATTTCAGTGAAACTTTCGAATCTACGTTTTTTGTCATCCACGTGGCACTCAGTAATGAGTTTTCTCATATGGTTTCAGGCTGTTGTCCGACTTGCATCGGAAGAGCGAGACTCATATTCTGCTTCTTCCGATAGAAGTTCAGGAAGTACAGAAAAGAGTTCACTGGATGTTTCCGTCGTGGGTCGCACAAGCAGTGCATCTCATGGTGCGAATTTTCGTTTCTTTTCATATATTCTGCAGTTTTATTCAATGAATACAATGTTCCATCATGTGAATCTGAGTCACCATTTTGCGTCAGTTCAGTGTCAAAATTTTCAACAATGCAATGCATTTTGGCAGTATCCAAAAAGGTTAGAAATTGGAAAGTTTTCTCCGTCCGTAGTGTTATGAATTTTTAAAAAATTATCAACTACTTTAAGTGTTAAAAAACGATAAAGTTTTCGGCGTTGATTAATCCCTTAGGGATGCGCCATGCATTCGACTTCATTAGGCATCGTTAGCGGTGGTTGAATGTATATCTGTCCTATAGACCGATTTATCGAGCCAGTGCTGCTATCCTCCCAGACAAGTTTGGTACCAATTTTCCGACCCGGAGGGATAGAACGCTTGGTGAACCATGGGCTCGGGAATCGATCCCATGTGTATTGGAGGGCGCCTCCGACCACAGCGCTGCCGCTGCACGCACCCCTTAAGTGTAATGCAAAGTTCCTTAACTGTATTTTCAGTGCTTTATTTGATGTTTAGTTTATAACGTTTGAAATCGCGACACAGAAAAGAGCTATTCTATTCTTAAGTTAGCAACTGTGCTTGTTAGTGCTGATCCATAATTCTGATGTTCTGGCAAGTTAATAACTGGCGTAAGTAGTCCAAGTGTTGTCTTCATATCAGTTAGTTAGTCGTGGTCAAGTACTTTTTCTACACGAAAAGTCGTCGTGAAAAGGATTAGTTTTCTAGTCGCGGAAACTATGAAACTACTGGTCATTTGGCCTCTTCCGCAACGTTCGTCACTTCTTCCCATCTTCTGCATGAGATCGGTATTTAGAGCCTTCTGCTGTGGCTTGTTATGGCGCTTCTGGTCAGAGTTCCCCAGTGTCGACCGCTGTGGTTAACCCTACTCAGTCGCCTACCCTGACGTCAAATCAAACAAATGTAGCTGTGAGAAGGAAGAGTCAGGTCAGTATTTATCATAATTGCTTTTTTTGCACCTTAAATTTTGCTGTGGCATTATATATATATATATATATATATATATATATGTAGACGTTTCCATTATATATATATATATGTAGACGTTTCCATCCAGTTTATTTCGTTGATTCTGTTTTTCAGGGTTTGTCAGTATCTCGTTCAAATCGGCGCAGTACTGGTCCAGTTCTGCCTGAGGATATCCATGCGGCTGTTTCTGTCCGACAAACCAACGACGGCGTTGCTAGTACAAATATATCTTCTCATCCTATGTCATCCGAACCGGGAATAACAAGTGCTCGATCTTCTGCAAATCCTGCTTCGATATCAACACGTGCCAATGTCGCAGGTGTCGTTGGGCGTACGGACGTTGGACGGGGATTGAATGTGGTGGAGACTTCATCAGGATTCACCGTTGGGGTGCGTGCCGGTGTTTATGCTTATTTCAGTATAAGCTTTGTAAATTCCAATGTTTTGGAATTGCTTCTTGTTCTTATAGTTTGCCTCTCTAATTCACTTTACATACTGGATATTTAAACCTCTCAAATCCAAAAAATGAGTGTTTTTTCAGATTCAAACCACAACATCGACACCGAGCAGAAGTGCTACACAACCGCGAATCCCGGGGCAAACTACTAGCAGCACCTTTACTACATCTACTGTTAGTTACCTTCTGTTCCAGTGTGTGCTATGTTTTGCTTCCAGTTCATAATAATGTATGTTTTCCAGTACACAATTAACGCACGCCCTGCTGAAATGAATTTAAACTACAAAGCATTATATGAAAAAGAGAAAATGGAATGTGAGCGAATACGAAAGGAATTGGAAGAGTATAAGCGTTCTCATGATCACGTTAGTTATTTCACTGTTTTGAATTTTTCCAAGCACATCGATCTAGGTATTTTTAGGGTGGTCCCGTTGCTGCGTTACGTACGACATCGTCCCGGTTTAGAAACGGCTCTCCTGCATTTGGGGCGACCCCGATTGTAAAGTCGTCTTCAGGCAATTCTCTTGACGATGGCGAACGACGGACGTTGGAACGAAAAATCGCTGATCTTGAAATTCAGCTCAAGGTGGTTTTATTTGCTTTTTATGAGATATTGCGTTTAAAATTGTTTCTTAATCAGTTTAAAATATGTTCTGAGGATACCGACTTTCTCCACTCTGTTGTAATTCCTGGTCTTACTCGTCACATGACATGAGGATAGTGTTGGGACAAATTTTTAATCCTCGGAACTTGATATTTCTTTCTGTCCTTAACTTGATCTAAAATTCTATTGATTATTCTTCATTTGATCATAATTTGTAGAAGACCTTCATTATTATTTTTCATGCTGCTGTACAACGTTTAATTTGAATTATCAACTTTTCTTTTAATATTAGGCACTGAGTCAGCTACGAATGGAGAATCAAAGGCTGAAGGAGGAGAATGGTGCATTGGTACGCGTAATATCGAAAATGACAATCTGACTATCGACTTTCTAATTACTAGTTAGTCTTACCGTAGTCTTGTTAGGTGGTGACATTCACAGATTGTTTCCGCGTGCTCTATGTCTTTCTGTTGGAGATGTTGTTGTCTACTGCATTTCCATCACTACCATTCGAGACTTCAGACATCTCATTCGTCGGTCCCTTTCCTGTGGACTCGTTCGTGTCCAGTTGGTGGTGTCCTATATTTTTTCTATCTCTTTAAGTTTATATGCTAATGTTGAACGTGTACAATACTTATTCAAGTGGATTCATATCTCTTTTGTCTCTTCGGTTTTAATGTTTGATTGTTCAATTGACCGTCGATAATCTCGGCTACTTTGATATTTGATGCCTTTATTTCCTGCGATTGATCCACTCGCCGAATCCTTTCATATTGCCCATTGAGATAACACTACCGCAATAATGAAATCAGATGTAAATTAAGCTTTCCTTTATTTGCATAGATTTTATCGCTGCAACAGAGGTCACTTGTGGCAATAACTCTTGTCAATTACAGATATTTATCAACGAAGTTGAGTGTACAACCTATGTAAGGATAAAGATTCGCTGTATAGTCTGTTTTGTTTTTTTGTTGTATTCATGATTTGTTCAGTGGGCGCGTGTGGCGCAGTGGTTAGGCGTCTTACAATGCACATGGATCGATTCCGGCGCTCCTGACTCACCAAGCTCTCTATACCTCCGGGATCGACAAATTGCTACCAGACTTGTCTGGGAGGATAGCATCACTGACTCGATATATCGGCAGGCCACCGCGAGTAGTTATAAACGCCAGATATGCATTCAAACACCTCCAGCAATGTTTAATGAAGTCGAATGCATTACCCATCGCGGATCACATGTTCTTGTTCAGTATCTCTGCGGGTTCACTGCACAGCGAACGAAGCAGAAATTGAGCGATCGTCGAGGTAGTGCTAATGTTTGACTTAGTTGTGAATTTGTTAACTAGAGTACTGAAGGAAATGGGGACTTGAAATGCTGATAAAGAGTACCCGCTCTACCTCATGAATAATATGGGTGTTTTTCTATGATATCTTTTGATTTTCGTAGAGCTCAAGTTTCCGAAGATTATCGTCATTTGCTGAAAGGAATCTCGTGTGCTCAGTTGCCTTTTTTTATCTCGAAGTAGGAACCTCTACAAAAGAGATTTTGTGGGCTCCAGATAATCAGCGTTTTTTGTCTTGCATAGGAGAAACGGTTAGCAAATATCTTTGGATTCTTCTGGTTTTTACTTTCATTGATAAAGTCCTCTTCAGGTTGAGATTTGTCTCTGCAGCAAATTGGGAAGTCCGGTTATTTCCGTGCATGTGTGCATTCCGATGTGGAACATCGCGATTGTGCTATTTGGTGTTGGCAGCGCGCTAACGTGGGCACACGGGTCACGGAGAAATCTCACAATGCACACGAATATCCTCAATATCCAGGAACCCATTGGCTTTGGGCAGTATTTTCTTGCGTCACCTAAACATTGTTCCACAGAAAGTTACTAGTTTTAACGAATCTTTTTAATTATTTTTCTTAGTGGGTATATTTCCTAGTGGGTACTTCTTTCAACAGCGTTCGCGTATCGCGTGATACTAAATATGAACAATGTTTTTTGCAAAATATAACCATAATAATGCTGAGATATTTGCAAGACTTCGTACCGCTGGTTCCTGCAGTGGGAACCGAGCAAGGTTAACATTCGCCCGCGGAAACGGTAATGGAGTGTTCAGTCCCCACCGTAGACAGCAGCGGTCCGGAGCTTTGCAAATATCTTAGCATCATTATGGCTATATCTCACATACTACGCTGCCATTAAAAAAAGAATAGGCAGTAAATAAAAAGTGAAAACAATGTTTTTTGTTTCTAAATACTGGGGTCATTTTGTTTCTTTATCTCGCGAACTTATCTGTGTATAAGGCTACAAAGACGACTGTGTAACAAATAGTGATGCTCCAGTCGATTTATTAGCAACATGTATTGGCTCACTCTCGATCTCACCTGATTGACATGGGGAATCGCTTGACTTCCTTATCCATCTGTCTGTCACTCTCATAACATAACTAGGCAGCTTCTCAGCTTTAGTTTCGCATTCAATCCACCTAAAAAGGTGAGATGTTTGTCTAGCGTTTGTTCTAGAAGATTTGACATGCTGTTAAGTCTATCTGAAAGGTTCGACATCGGTCTCGTGCTAGCTAAATAACCTAAGGAGTTATTGATTGGTGGTGTCGTGGTTAAAGAAAAGTCGATTTTCGAAGTACTATCGAATAGTCTTCGAACTCGTTTTCTTCGATACTTCATGGATGCTGCGCATAACTGTAAAAGTGCCAAACTTTGCGTTATGCCTCTATAATACCTCGCTGGACGGCAGAAGTCGTGTAGTGGAACAGGGGAGCCTGAGATCGGAATCCATCAGTCGGCTGATAGTTTATTCCATATGTATTTCATATGCTTCTATCTCTCTCGGTAGTCGTTCATACTGACCGAACATGTCGAGGTGGATGTAGAGACGTACACAGGTTCTTTGATATACTATGCTTGGTGAAATTTTCAATTGTGGACATTGTTTCGGTGATCTTCATAGTATCACTGATTCGAATCAGATGTTCATGACACAGTTATTTTCTATGGCATGTTAATCTCCAGAGTCACATTTAATCGAATTGAGCAAAACGGAACACCATGCGAACCTCTCAATGCGGTGACAAAACGGTAACGTCAGCCATTAAAAAAAGTAGCGAAAGAATTGCCCTACTCTATATCATCTAACAGAATCCCGACTCACATAGAATAGGTTTCTACCATGAAAATAAGTAGTCTTTAACAGGTAACTGGTCAGGAACCATACTCTGGCACAGAACTGTTCTCCTATATTTCTTCTAATCAGTCGGTTGATTATTCGAAATAGATGTTGTGGTGGGTTTCGGCTGGGAAAGCTTCGTTCTGCATTTGGAAATATATAAAACCTTTCTTCGAACGAGTTCATTGACTGGTAATTTCGTCGGCGACGGAATGTTATTTTAATTCTAATCGCTACAGAGAATCATGGTTATCGGATGGAATATGCTTGTATAAAAATCCTGAAAGAGAATAAAGATAAGCTCCAGAAGCCTTCCAAGTGCTGACAGCACTGTTTTATGACTAATCAAAGGAACCAATAGCAAGTAGTAACACTTATATCACTTACACCCATGGAGCAATAGCGCAAAGACTCTTCTGTAGTTCTGCGACGATCTCAGGTCATCAACTCTTCTGGTTGTCGAAATATCATCGTCTATTGTGGAAAACCAGCAGGTTCATAAAGGCATGAAATTAGACGTTTTTAACTGCGACATTCAAGCAAAGTTAGACTTTGTCGCATAAGTGTTAATATTTTACATGGAAGTTAGATGAAGATGGGCTTTTAAATACATTGTTTACGACGTGTTTACACGATCAGTTGCATGATAAGAATGCTATAATTCCTTCTTTCCTAATTTTTCCCACGAGAATCGTCTTTACATTAGCTTTCTTTAACGAGGTGACCACGTTGACAGCAAGAGTGAAGTTATTTAGTTATTGTCGAGGCATGCGGATTTTTTCATCCAACATAAACTATCAAAACGTCTTACACAGTAGTTCCTTGAAGAGAATAACTTCCTCGAATTGGATCGCTTGATGGATCGACTGTTATGATCGATGGTTAGAAATGCTCGGGTCGCCCACGTCTTACCGTTTAGTGTCGACACCTAATTTTATGTGGGTGACGCAATGAGCGACGTTCTACCATCTCTTGTGTGTTCAAGAAAAACTTTTGTTCCTCCAGCAACATTTTTGCTGTTTAGTAAAGTCTTGGGAGATATGTAAAGTATATTACGTGTCTATAGTATACGCATAGGTGTGTATGGCGCAGTGGTCGGAGGTGCCCTGCAACACACACACAAAGGATCGATCCCGCCGCCAATGGCCCACCAAGCCTTCCATCCCTTCTGGGTCGGCAAATTGGTACTAGATTTGTCCGGGAGGATAGCAGCACTGGCTCGGTACATCGTTAGGCCACTACGAGTCATTGTAAAGGCCATACATGCATGCAACCACCTCCAAACGATGCTTAATGAAGTCGATTGCATGGCGCATCCCTCAGAGATTGATCAACGCTTAGAGCTTTATCCTTTTTTATAGCATACGTAGATTTATATCTATGCGAATTCGTCCGAAGAAAAGATTTTTTCTCAATTTTTAGGAGTAGAATAATTTCCGAAGATGTCCACTGCAAATTCTGTTTTGGACAAACTATGAAAGGAATAATAGAAAGTTTTTATGCTGCAAAAAAAACAGCCGAAAGGAAAATGCGTTATATATGAATCAGCACCAAAAGTTTGCCTGGAAACACGTGAGTCATATATGACTCATTAGTTATTAGATGACATGCTGCTAGTTTCACTGCTGTCGATTCATAATCATTTGTTGTTTGTGGGGTGTTAAAAAGAAAGACAAGAGGAATCTTCGATAGCAGCGATTTTAGAATAAGGTTTTACTTCTTGTAAAGATTTTAACGAATTCCGTTTCCTGGATATTTAGTGCTTTATAAAAGTCGGAAGTATCTTGCTGGTACGTCTTGTTGTAATTCCCACAACAGACTCTATTAACCTCGGCATTGATCAAATAGTTCTCGATTTTATTCTTTATTCCGTCAAAGGTGACGTTTCGGCAGTATCGCCTTCTTCAGAGCCGTTTATTACATGCCTTCCACTGAGGAAGAACAGCTGATCAGAGTCGCATATGGTCGATAAGCCGAGAACTTCAGTGATGCCGAGATATTTGCAAAACTCCGGACTGCATGTGTCTGCGGTGGGGAACGAACGCGCTATTGTCTTTACCGGAGAGTAGCGCACTTCACCACCACACCATGCGGGCCCTTCGTTTTGCTTCTCTCTCAGCTAGTTGAAGTTACTGAAGTTGTATTTCACAATATACCCCGCTATTAAAAAGAGTAGATAGTAAGTAATAAGTTAAAATCGAGAACTATTTGATCAGTGCCGAGGTTAATAAAAACTCGGTCGTGGGAATTTATCAAAGTCTTTGAATCGACACTTGTGCGTAAGAGCTTGCCGAGGAGCTTGTATAGATAATATCCTTCACAAGCTACTGTGATAGTTTTCAAAATCATTCTTGCAGTTGTTCCTACACAAAATGAATAATTGAGTGCCTCATCCACTCCGTCACGGCTCGTAGGCTTATCATGGCTTATTCATGGGTTGGAACATTAGTGGTTACACTTTGACTGGGTTTTCACTTTTGATTTTTTTGTTAGGAAGACAACTATAGTCAGGGGTGTATTTGCCGTCAATACCAAACATAGTATGCGATTTTTGCATAGGTTTTAGGACCTCCTACTAGAAAGACAGAGGTAGCAGTTCAAGGATGGTGAGAGTTTTCGACCTAGGTCTAAGTGAACGTCTTATCGCACAGGTGATGCTTTAGGGTACCGATGATATGGTACTTTGAGGGCATCTATACGCGTAGTACGGTTAGAAGAGTATATCAGTTCATTTTAAGTCATTCAGCTGCGCGGAAGTTAATTTTGCGACCTTAAGCTCGATTTCTCATGAAAAAGCCACAACATGAGCCGTTTCCATCCCCCTTTGGCTATTCTGGTTGAACTGGAGCTATTCCTGAAAAGTAATGTTCTCCCAGAAGACGGCTAGCATCATTACGAAAGTATGGTTCACGTTTCGGTGTCCATGCTAGAGGGCCTCCACCCAGCCTCCATCTTCATTCACCCTTTCTTAGTCTTATCGGCGCTGCAGAAGCAGGGAAATTTACAGAAGCTAATTGCTATGGACTGGTCGTGGCTTTCCAGTGATGAAATACCTAACAAGGCCTCATTTTGCTGTAGCTCATCGAAATCACATGCCGGGCGATGGTAAAATCAGAGAAGTGCCTTCTCCTATTTGAGTGTATCCAAGTCTGGGCTTTAATTTAAGCTTACCTCTCAAAGTGTCTTCATCGCTCTTAACCGGCTATAAGACAAAGCTAATGTTGCCCTCGTCAGTGCGCTCGACCCAGAACAACATTATCGGCTCGCTCGCGATACCTTTCCCAATCGAGATGGTGGTCTTAATGAGCAATGCTAATGTTGATCAAGCGTTCATTGAGTATGATACCTCAAATTTGGTACCTGCTCAATTGAATTCATTGTTACAGCCACTGCTGTACCCAAGTCCTTCTATAGCTGTGCTACAGAATGCTCTGGGACGTTCTCCAATAATAATATCCTTCATAACAATTGAGAATATACCGGTCGAAACCCAAAAAAATATATAGAACAAAAACAAATAAAGACTGTTCAGGTAAAATATGGTTTGGTCTTTTTTATTTTTGTGCGTGCACACTATTGTCAGGCTTTAAAGTTCTTTTCTTCTTTGCGGTTTCAAATTACAGCTGTATATAAGGTGCGGTTTTCGTGGCAAAACTTCGCCACGTCTACACAAAATCATTTAGTTCATTTCGTTTCAAGCTAACCTGTAAAGAACACCATTTGGCATCTTGTTTATGCAATTGTGGATGGTAAACCATTCGGCGAAATAAACAGTTGTTAAACAGCATACGTTTGCTTCCATACAATAACACAAACAACACCACCGTAGTTGACGTTTCGGCAGAATCGCCTTCTTCAGAGCCGCTTTTTTCACCCGTCTTCCACCGAGTCGTCAACCATATGCGACTCTGAACGGCTGTTTTTCCTCGAAAGTAAGCGTATGCTGTTTAACGACCTCACGATTGCTGAGAAAGAAAACAACGATTGTAATCCATAATCCAATGCCGAGGTTAATAGAAAGTCGATCCTGGGAAGTAAACAGTGTTGATTGATACCTTGTTCCCGACTGTTCCCAACCTACTGCTTAACTATCTGGCGCTCGCAGTTTCCAAATGTTGATTTCGAGATTCCGAATTAGAGATTTTGCTGCCAAGGTTTACCGCATCATCGTGGATGACAGTTGTTCTTGAGTGTTCGACTGTAATACAACGAAGGGTTCATGCGGCTAGCAGGGTTTCCCAACACAAGAAGAAGTACGACGTTCCCAGCCTGAAGTTCAGCTAAAGTAAACCAATACTATGCATCACCGCCGTCTTCGTACCAAATAAGCCGCAAGGTGACAAATCTCCCTTTGTTCCACAAGAACCAGCGACTGCTTCTGGCAGTGACGGCTGGAGGAAAGTTTCGGCTAAGCTGACCTCCGGACTCCAGAAAAGCGCAATAGCTCAAGCTCAACAAGCAGAGTTCCATCCTCAGTACCCCGTAGACTGGGCGCTTATGTCTACGTCGTCGGGCGGCGAGACAGCTGCTGAGAGACGATCAAATCGCAGGTTGCACTGGGCGTCATTAAAAACGGATGAAACGAGTACGCCCACGACACATCATGGGGACTGCTTCTTACTATGCGCCTGGAACACCACAGTTTTTTTTCAGATACCTATCTTTACGCTCTTTTTGAGGCACTTCGTCGCATTGAATTCCGTGGGTCCCATTATAAGAGACGAAAAGCAGATAGGCCGACACACGCCAGTTATATGACAGAACCCTACTCATTCGTGGTGGGAAATTTCTGTTGCCAAATGTCGGAGGCGTTGCTTCGCCGTATCTGTCTGTATCACCCATCGTCCCATTGATCATCCACTGACTCGAGCGGGCACCAGAAAGACTTCTACTCCTCCCTGACGTGTGAAAGAGTAGCCCAGTGGGGTTTTGCTGGTTTTAGGGACTCATTGACCATTCTATCTTTCTTCTAGAGTTTTCGTAAATAACCCTGACCATTAGGTCGGTGGCCTTCCTGCAGAAGGTTTGACATGCCGAGGAATCCAGTCACTAACGGCTCTTATCTATCAGTTGTCAAACATACGCACTACGTGCCCGTGTCCATTTCATGTCCGCATTGTTACCGTATGCATGTGGTCCATCGTAATAAATCCTTTTCGAAACCCTGCTTGCTCACATGGCTGCCCCTCGCCCAGTGTTCTCACACTCCTATTTAAAATGTTTTCGAAGTTCGGACGTGAGTTGGAATGAGGAATTTATAGAAAATGGACAACAGACAGATTGGATGATAGTTACCGATATCGTGGAGTTCACCCTTTTTGAATAACAGCACGGTCCTACCGGTCTTCCGCTGAATAGGGACCTTGCATTCAGACAGTGTGAGAACAGCCGAGCCAGTGTATCTATGAGTAGTGGCAGAAGGCTCCTCAGATGTTCAGATCCTATCCTGTCCGGACCAAGTGTTGTTCGTTTCTTCAGCGACGAAATCGCACTTCAGATTTCGGAAGGGAGAACCTGTGGTGCCTCATATACATCCTCCTTTATTTCGTATGGGGGCACGTAGACGCGGCTATTAAAGAGATCTCGTTGTGTGTGAAGGGTGGGAAGAAAGCAAATGAACGAAGATGTTCTTGTTACTTGGCTTTCGGTACCACTTTGTCAAGTAACCGCTACTTGATTGGTTTATTTGAACGTCCAAAAACGAAGCCATTTTTTTCTCGGTTTCTCCCGGGTGAACTTTATGTACTCAGACTGCTCGTTCAATAATTCAAAGCATTTGTGCATCTCCTCCTGCGTAGAGAAGACGACAAAGCAATCATCAACATATCTGCAGTAGAGTAGTGGCCGGAGATCGAAAACAGGGGCTTCTATCTTAGACATAAACACAATGGTAAGGCTTGGTGCCAGTCGCTGTCCCATTGCCAACCCCTTATTTGCGCGAAATATTTCCCAGACCATCTGAAAATCGAGCAGTTTAGGCACTCCTTTAAGAGAGCCATTAGCTGCTGGATGGACAAGCCATGCATATTTATTCTTCCTTCATGTTCAACAAGAAGTTCGAAGATGGCTTGCATTGCGGAGTCATTCGATACGTTGGTGTACAGTGCGGTAACGTCGAAAGACTCCATCACGTACGCGTTATTGGGAGACGCGTTACGTAGACGTTCTAGGAACATTTGGGTGTTTGTGAGGTGAGCTGGAATGTGGTTAAGCAACTGGGTAAGTATCAGGCTTAAAAACC
>UYYA01000474.1:0-54481 GCA_900624975.1 Angiostrongylus costaricensis
TGAGTGAGGATGCCTCATTCGAGAAGATGGCTCACTGAGGATGATCTGGCTCGACACGAAGGCGAAGACGCAACGTCGAGACGAACAACAAGCATGGACCATCAACTCGGATCATCGGCTCTGAGGAAGACGAAGACGTCGAAACGTTAGCCGAAAATAAATATATTTATCAACCTCGTGCAAGCTTATCAAGAAAGAATACATATCTCAGCAACGTTGTGGCTGTATTTCGCATAGTAACCTGCCATAAAAATTATAGAAGGCAGAAAACAAAACGTTAAACATTGTTACAAGTATTTATTGTGGCTGATGGATCTTCCTCGTAGAGGGATCAGTTCCCAGTTTTCCGTGAGGCAACCTGGTGTGTCCCCAGGTGGCACATAAGAAATTAATCACGTGCAAAAAACGAACTTTGCTTCAGTGAGACGCAGTTGGATCCAGGGGATAGACTCCGTTTCTACTGTGTCGATTTGGCAATCCCTTCTCCATTCGTGAGGACGTATTCATGCATGCGTGCGTGGGTGTGTCCTTGTTTATGCGGACTGTATTCTGCGAGTCAATTATGCCAAAAGCCTGAAATTAAGTAACAGAGAAGTATGGATGCGGGCGGTTAGGAGTCGGCCCCAATAAATAAGTTCCAAGTCTACTCTTGGAGAGACTTGCAAACTAGCCGTGAGTAAACCTAGCGCCCACCGTTAGAGCTCAACAAACTAATCGTGGGTAAGACCTAAACACAGTAAAATAGACGGACCTCCTTCCTCTGACCCTGAAAGACCTCTCGATTTCGCAGCATTGGGTAGCAAGAGAACGGTGAGGCTGCGAAAATCTCGGGGCCATTGTAAATTGCCTGAATCGTAAAGGACTAAGGTGACGATCTGTACCAACAATGCAAGTACACTTGCATCTAAGTCCTCGATAGAATACTTGATGATGCAAGTAAGAAGCATAAAGTGCGACGTTATGGGACTAGCCGATACGAGACGACGCCACCCATTGAACGCCGTCTGTGACACCGGAGAAGAACTGTTCCTCGGAACATGCGACAGTAGAGGAGTCGGCCGCGTTGGCGTGTTTCGCTATGAACATCGGTTCATTCGAACTACGAAGAACTCGAATAGGGCGTTTACGATTGAAGATATATAGATCAATATGTAAAAATGTAGTCTTTGACACTCTTCGTCGTTTACGTACCGAAATCAAGCTATGACGAAGAAGAAGTAAAAGCGTTATATATGGACTTGGAGAAGTTCTACAGAGAAGACCAAGCATTCTTCAAGGGCATCACTGGAGACTTAAACGCTAAGACTCGACCAAGAAGAGCGTCTGAAGAACGTCACATTGGCACCCACGGATTAGAATGAAACTAGCAAGGTGAGCGGATTTCTGAGTTTATCATGACGATCAAGACCACTTCATTCATGGTAACTCGCAATTCCAGAAGCCTCATACTCAACATTGGACGTGGGAGTCACCCTATGCAGAGCATCACAACGAAATGGAACACGTCGTAGTAAATCGAAGGTTTTGCCTAACGTATGTCGCTATTGTGCTAAGAATCTACACGGGATCAGGTCTCTTTTGTGCAAGATTTCATTTCTCGAGAAGTCGAGAAAAACCCGCTAAATTCAAAAAACCAACTCCGAAAATCACAACATCGACGAGGAATACAAACGAAAAAAACGAAAGAAATAGAAAAACATTCAACATCTTCGCGTTAGCGCTATGAAAGCTGAAAGTTCGAAAGTCACCAAGAAACGTCTGTGTCCAGAAACATTCGAGCTGATACGCCAGCGTGGAATCGCATGAGCTGCAGGCAACCGCGAACTATCGTCCCAACTTGCAAAACTATGCAGACAGGCGATAAAAGAAGATCTTAAAGAGAGAAGAGCAGCAGTAATGGTCGAAGCTGCAGAGGCCGGGAAAAGCATTCGCAAAGTCCACCAAACCTTCGCCGATTACAAGACCAGGATGATTGCACTCCAACGTCCAGACGGAACGGTTACGGCGTCCAGAAATGCAATGGAGAAAATCATTCACGAATATTACTCAGATCTCTTCAAAAGTCACGTCCTCCCGCCTTCATATGGCATAAAGGTGAATGGATATGTCGTACTACCGGTTCTCCCTTCCGAAATCCGACATGCCATTCCGTCGATGAAAAGTAGAACAACACCAGGTCCGGAGAGGATAAAACCAGAACACCTGAATAACCTTCCGCCAGTCCTCGTAAGCACACCGGCTGGGCTCTTCACACGTTACCTTCTGAATGCAAGATCCCTACTCAGTGGAAGACCAGCAAGACCGTCTTATTGTTCAAGAAGGGTGACCTGCACGATATCGCCAACTAGCACACAATCTGCTTAGAGCAAGCAGGGTTTCGAAAAGGATTCAGTAGGACGGACCAAATATACACGATAAATAGACTTCCTGAAGTATCGCGAAAGTGCAAAAGACCACTTTTTCTCACTTTCGTCGATTTAAAGAAGGCTTCTGACTCAGATATTAGCAAAAATTCGGACCGCAGGTGTCTGCGGTGGGGAACGAGTGCGCTATTACCCTTTTCGGAGGCTAACGCGTCCACCACCACACCATGCGGGTCCTTCGTTTCGCCTGTCTCTCAGCTATTTCTATCGATCTTTGCTACAGCAATCACCCGCCAGCGGGATTGATCTGGGGGCCCAAATGGGCAACGAACCCAGTTGAGCTGAGGCAACACTCGTCTGTGGGACAGGCGAAACTAAGGACCCGCATGGTGTGGTGGTGAACGCATTACTCCCCGGAAAGGACAATAGAGCGTTCGTTCCCCACCGCAGATACGTGCGGTCCGGGGTTTTGCAAATATCTCCGCATTATATAAGTTATATTTCGCAACGTACCCTGCCGTTAAAAAGAATGGACAGTAAATCAAATGGTTAAGCTTTTGACTCAGTTGAGATCGGCTTCATCATGGAAACCTTTGACAGTTGAGAAGTCCTTACTCACCATATGAAGGTTCTTCATGAACTGCAAAAGAATTTCGCAGCAAAGAGAACCAAGAGATCACCATTCTATGATGATATTAACATCGACGTCAAAAAAGGGGTTAGACAAGGCTATATCATCTCGCCGAAATTATTTACCACCAATGTCGAGAACGTCATTCGAGCATTGGAATGGGAAAAAATTGGAGTGAAAATCGATGGTCGGCAATTACATCATCTTCACTTTACCGATCACATACGTTGCTATAACACCAATATTAGCCAACCGGAACGAATGCTTGCCAACCTTCATAAAGCCTGTGGAAGGATTCGTCTTCGACTAAATCTCACGAAAACGATGTTCATGCGGAATATCTTGGTTACCCATCACCCGTTCACGCTCAACGGAACGAATATCTCCGAATGCTCCAGTTATGTCTGTCTAGATGGGAAAATCAACATGATGAACGACTTAGCTCCAGAGTTGAGCAGACGGAAACGAGCGGTTTTGTGGAGCATTCAGGATCACCCGGGATGTAGTGAAGAGAAGAAAGAACACCAGACTCGGTGCCCGCCTTTTCCACTCCACGATGCTTCTTGACTTTGGTCGCTGCGTAAGCAGGATGAAAGATCAGTCAGCCTTATTGAATGCGTAGTTGAAAGGACGATGCTAGGAGTATTACGTTTCACACAAGTGAGGGAAGGATTCCGAAACCCCGACCTTCGTCAACAATCAAAAAGGAATATACCGTTCTAGATGCTCGAAAATAATGTGAGCCGGACATGTATTGCGTATGAACGACAACCGATGGACAAGTGCCGTTAGTAACTGGATTTCTCGCGATGCCAAATGTACTGCAGTAAGACCACCGATTCAATCGTCAGAGTTCTCAACGAAAACCCTATAAAAAGCCATGATGCTCAACGAGTCCCTAGAGCCTGCAGAACTCACTCTTGCACGCGACAGAGTAAAATGGAAGATTTACTGGCACCCGCCCTAGTCACGCCACGGTCAACGGGTCGACAGGTGATACAAGTGATACAGTTGATTTGTTGTGATTAACTTTTAGGAGCTATCGCCTTTTTCAGAAACTCCTCTGTTTCTGCAAAAACTCTTCTGTTTCAAAGAGGAATGCTAGTTGACGCCACTTCATTCGTGTTGCCCCCAATTCTACTGGATTCAACTCGATGTGATTGCGAAGAATCACATCGCAAAAAACTACAACTGCTGTGAACAATCTGCATGGAATTACTGTCGTTACGAAGAAGACCAAGCCGCTGGAACGTTAGTTACAATAAAAATTTCTAACACTCTCTTTCAAGTTCGTCAATAAATAGGAATATTGGTAATATGCTGGGACGCACGCAGCCGCTGAAGACGGGCCATCGAAGTGAGTATGCAAGTGATGTGTGAACGAATATAAGTTTTTGTCAGAGTTCCTAGACTAAATCCTATGTTATGCTAAAACGTAGACGTGGTCGAGACGTCCTATATTAATATAAGCGACACTTCCTACAGAGAACACCACATCCTCAGCAATATCGCCATCTATGACATCAGTGCTGGAATTTCGCTCAGCAGAACCTTTTAAAAATTTCACGTAGAAGGCGATTTGAGAAGAACGAAAGAGGAAGCGGCTGAGTTCATCAATGTGAGCATGGTATTTTATGGCAACTCAGAATTTCAGAGGCCCTTCTCTCGACGTTTGGTGTGCGATTTAAAACCGCTGCGAATTGCGGCTTTTTCAGTTATATGCTGACTATTGAGAAGCAGTCGTTATAGACATCTATGGAGTACGACTTGCTGAAACGTCACCACCTATACGGCCAAGATGACTGCCTTCTGCAAGCAAGACGAAACATTCACTATTTGCAGAAAGGCAGTCAAGAGAACTATCCATATCCTCGATTCTAATCGATTTAACGGCAACGCAAATGTCAAATCCAAGTGAATGGGTATGTTCTTTTACCTGCTCTACACTCCGAAGTCCGACCTGCTACCTTGTCGGAGAATCGTAGAACACAAGATCAGAACAGGGTGAAGCCTAATCTGGAAAACCTATCATTAGTACTCATCTTGTTCGAACTTCCAAACATGACTTATCAGAATGGAAGGTTCTTAGCGCGGCCATGTGAGCAAGCAGGGTTTCGAAAAGGATTCAAATACGATAGGCGACATCCGTACGACAACGAGATTCATTGAAGTATCGTCACAGTACAACAAACCGTTCTATCTCACTTCCATCGTTTTAAAAACGTTTTCGACTCTGTTGAGACAGAGGCAATTATGGAAGCTTTGGACAAGCAGGACATTGTTATTCAATGCATAAAAATCCTTCGAAAGCTATACACGGATCTCACAACCATTCATCCGTCACAATATAACGATACTATAATCGATGCCAAGAAAGGAGAAAAGGGGATATCAATTTGTCTAAAATAATTTACTGCCACGCTCCAGAACGTTTTGCCAAAATCGGAATGGAAATGTAGGAGTGGAAGTAGATAGTCGGCAATTACACCATCACTATTTTGCTGATTACATCGTTCTTATAAAACCAACACTCGTAGCGTGAAAATGATGTCCAACAACATCTAAGGAAACGTCGACCTTCGATTGAGTCTTAAGACGATGATGTTCATGAGAAATTAATCTGTTGTTGATGCACAATTCACGCTCAACGTAACCGATCTATGCGAATTTTATAGTTCTGCATGTTTGTGCCGAGAAGTCATCATGATGAACGACTTCACTTCGGAGCTAAGCACGAGGAAGCCAGTGGTTTGGGCAGTTTTCATAAGCATCAAGGATGTAAAGGAGAGAACAAGAAAGACACGACTTCATATCTACGCTTTTTATTCTACTACTTTTCTTATTCTATTGTATGCATCGAAAACCTGCAGGCAACCTAACGGCGGAGATCGCTCATCGCAGTCGGACGCATATTGGAAGAACTGTGCTATGAAATGCTATGAGTATCTTCTGGCACGGCGATTAAATAAGGAATCCGATGTCCCAATATATGGCCACGATTCATGATCACAGTCGGCGTAATACACGCCACGTCGAAAACTAAGTGTACTGCACATCTAGTGCACCTCGGCGACAACCGATGGACAACAATTGTTAGACGCTGGATCTCATGGGATGTCATGCACACAGTAAGAAGAGTTCATGACTGAATGATTAGACGAAGGCACCGAAACATTATCCGAATAAAGCTTTTTTACCAGTCTTGTGATATCTTATGAATGAAAAGATACATATACATGTGCCTGTTCGCATACAAATAGGATCAATGATTGACATTATTCCAAAATACTGAAGCGCGTGAGTACGGGCACAGTAACACTGGTACACGGGTATGTGGCTCCACCTAGCGACTTGTTCTTTATAAATCTGCAGAGAACACCTTGTTAATATCTTCAATTGACAAGCGTAATATCGGCACACCGGTGTTCACTTTAGTGAGAATGTCTGATAATCTTCGACCCAGCATCTCCTTTTAGTTGCTTTGAGACTAGAAATTTCCACCAGTAGTGGTGGGAATGTCTGTTTCTTGGTTTCCAGTGAAGAGTTGGTCATCGAGGTTTTGAAGGTGATCAGCTCAGGTGACAGCTGTACAGTCTACGTGAGCTCTACAGTGCAGCCTGATAAGGGCGCAAAAAAGTGCCGTTTTGGACTTTGCGGAACAACTTGATGTAGAAACCAGCTGACCATGCGTCCGTATGGAAGAACACCAAGTCGGTAAATTTAGAGTTAAACCAAATAATCCACTAGGCGCGCATAGAACACAGAGAGATAGCGAGGAAGATTTTGAGGTGAAAGTCACTATCCTCGCACAAGAATCCAAAGCATCAGCGCGTAAAACTGCTGAGGTGTTCTGCATTAATTCCAAAATTCCAGAAATAAACTGCAAGGAAGAGTGGCTTGTGGTCACGCCTGGCCTCGCATCATACTCCGGCTGATTTTTTGACATGAGCCAGGTATATTTGTCACCCATGTAGGGCACTGTAAGTAACTGAAAGGCTTCTAAAGAACAAAATGGTGAGTATTCATAAAAAGTCGTCTGTTACTCGAATGTAAATTTACGCATTTTATTTGCTGAGGTTATGAAAGTGTTTGGCTGAGTACATTGCGCGTCAATTTGACCTTTCTGCATTCTGAAGAAAGCGAAACCGCCGAAATGTCAGCTATCATGTGTTAATAAACGCTCTAATAATAGCCTCATGTTTGCTTATCAAGGAAAACAGTGAACTATTGATTAATGCAGATGTTAAGAGAAAGTTGAACTTGGGATTTGCGACTAACCATCAGTTTATCCAATGCCTCACGTAATCTTGTCGTTTATTGAATCATTTAAGCAGACATAAGCATTGTCCAGTCGTATTTATTATACCAGAGCTGTTCATCGGACTCCACTGACTTCAAGAACATGATAGACCTCCGACTATTTGCGAGAAAACCTTCATTTTTGCTGCTCATGGGAAAAAAAACTTGTAATTAGTTTGCCAGCCTAAGCGACGAATGTTAAGTATTCAAATAAGTCGCTTATGCCGTTCTTCTGGAACAGACGAAGTTGTTTCGTTAAGGGTAACTGCGAACCGAGAGTCATGCATTTCCCAAATTATTGATTAAAGGCATGTGAAGAAATCAAAAGCGAAGGAACTATGAACATACACTTAAATATGCCCACATGTTCACGAATTAACGTATCTATGCGTGCATGCTTAGATTCATTTCCGTCTCAAGGTCAGCGTCGTTTTTAGTCCACCTTTAGCCGTCATCTAGGGAAGCATCACGAGCCCATATGGCTGGCTTGAGACTCTTTATATCTATATTATCATCTGTATCACCTGTCTCGTCCTGTTGATCGCCGAGTGACTCCAGCTGGTGCGAGTAAACCTTCCATTTCTCCCTGTCACATGCAAGAGTAGTAGTAGAGCTTCTGCTCGCTCTAGGGCCTCGTTGATCATCATAACTTTCTTCTAGGCTTTTCGTGAAGAAATCTGACCATCGAGTAAGTGGTCTTCCTGCAGTGCGTTTGACATCCCGAGGAACCCAGTCACTAACGACTCTTGTCCATCGGTTGTCCTTCATACCACGCATCTGTCCAATTTTATCTCCGACAGTTTAGCGTGTAGAACGGCGTCTTTGGTTTCTTATCGTTGACGTAGGTCGGAGTTTCGGATCCCTTCCCTCACTTGTGCGATAGGGGATACTCTTAGCAGCATCCTTTCGACTGCTTGTTCCACAATGTCGAATTATCTTTCATCCTGCTTACGTAGCCACTAGCTTTCTGATACATGTGTTACGGCAGGAAGAATTTTGGAGTCGATAAGGGCGGCACGGAGTCTAGTGTTCTTTGCTCCCCTCGCTACATCCTCGACACTCTTGAGAGCTCCCCAGGTCATCGATACTACCCATCAACAAGTAGCGTTGTCTGACTGTAATGCTGTACAATCTTAAGCATTTTTGATCATTTCCGGAGCTCTTATAAACGGTACAAACTACAGGAACCACTACTATATGGCGCTACTTGAACACTGATTTGTTTGCATCCTTTAGTCTTCCTTCTTTCTTTTTTATTTTTTCTTTTTTTCACACAAAGATGTTTGCCTTTTTTAGTCCAGCTCTCTTCTTTCGCAAATCTTTTTCTTTCTTTTTAACTCTGGAAGTAAAATAAGTCTTTCTTTGTATTAGCATCTCAACATTTACTATATAGTATTCCAGCTTCTTTGCTTCTTTTTAGTCCTAAAAGTGATTGATACCGGCTTGCTGTTGTTGACACCAAGCCTTGTTCACCTTCTGTTTCAGAGGTGTCGTCACTAGCAAAACTCAACTTCTCGAAATTCGTATAGAAATCGTTCTATTGACTTAGAAAAGACGACAAATTTTGATAGAACTATTATAAGGGTTACAGTTTACCAAGTCATATGTTCATACTCGCGATCCATGACGAAAGGTTCTGCACGCATTTTGGGATAAGCGCCGATCTATGCGCGGTATTGGTTATCAGCTAAGCAGTCCTTTGTGGGAAATAAATTTAAAATCCTCTGCGCCATTTTTCATCCTTTTCACGTGAAGTTGATTCAGTGGCCGTGTCCCACTGAAAGCCTGCTGACAGGCGACAATGATTCTCATTATAATCACCGTACACCAAGGGCTAGCACGAATCCGTGTAACCAGGCGCGTTGATTTTAGTGTGTAAGCTGGCGGACCTTACGGATCATGCATGTTGATCTCGATGCGCACGGTTTTCGCTGTCTTATTTCACCGCCGTATCTCTTCCAGTAATGATTTCCATAGCGAGTGTGACACACTTTGACAAATTCGACAACTAAATCAACTCGTTACAATATCCATAGCAGTGTACGCACTACCATTCCTGAATCACATCCAGTTATACGCAAAACGACAGTCCACCACCGTCCTGGTATCAAATTAGTCGCATGTTGGCAAATCTCCCTCTGATTCACAAGGGCGGTGACTGCCTGTGGTCGTGAAGACCAGGGACAGACTTTGGCCAGACTGACCTCGGGATTCCAGGGAACCACAGTGGTTTAACCAGCAAATCTCCGAAAAATGGTGATTACGCTGGGGCCGGCACAACCAGTTAGGAAGGTTTATCCAAATATCCAATATGCAAAGTAAGTACATACTGAATTTAACGTCATTAATACGTAAACCAAACCTGCAAGACAGATATGAAGCACACTTCGGACTGGAGACAAACGCTCGATCGATGGCCACAGATCTGCCAACCCACAGCGTGCTTTCGGACGACAGTAGCGGTCGCAGCACGCACTAACTGGTGATCTACCGATCTCGGCCTGAGTCGCATCGCCGTCTGTACGCCATCGCCCGCCCCCAACGCTTCCCTTCTCGCAACTCATCGATGACGCCGTCTAACGTTTCGTGTCGTCCTTTTATCACTTTATCACTAAAGTGCAGTTCCTACTCTGCATGTCAATTATTTTGTCACCCCTTTTTGTCTGATAAGCTCGTTAATGATAGAAATTGGTCCTTGTTCATTTAGTACGTGCGTCTTTACTTTTGCTATGATTTGCTCTTCATTGTTTTCGCTACATTTGATCCATTCGTGGTATAACTTCAGACAACAAAAATTACTGCTAATCTATTATTTCCATTATTATTACTGTTACTACTAATTTTAAATGGGGCGCGTGTGGCGCAGTGGTCGGAGGCGCCCTGCGACACACACGTGGAATCGATCCCCATGTCCATGGCCCACTAAGCCCTCTATCCCTCCGAGCTCGGCAAATTGGTACCAGACTTGTCTGGGACGATAGCAGCACTGGCTCGATACATCGGTAGGCCACCGCGAGTCATTGTATAGGCCAGATATGCATTCATTCACCTCCAGCGATGCTCAATGAAGTCGAGTGAATGGCGCATCCCTCAGGGATTGATGAATGCCGAGAGCTTATCCTTTTTTTACTGGTATTAAAACTGCTCCCACTTTTTAACATTACCGTTTCTTTTTCCAAGTTTTATAACAACCTCGTACAAGTTGATGAGGCAGACAAAATATTGTTGATCACTTATTTCGAGTTAGATGAGGGTTGGTTTTCAAAATTATTCTTTTACTGTGTACCAGATAATATAATACCGACTTGTTTTTGATCTGTTGAGCTTACACGACGTTGATAACTTCGTTTATTTCGGCTAACTATTCGACGTCTTCGTCTTCATCAGAGCCGATGGTCCGTGTCGGTGGTCCACAGTTTTTCGTTATCTCGATGTAGCGTCTTCGTTATAATATCTATAATACAGACTATTAGACAATGGATTGTCCGGAAAGAAAACCAAATTGTTATCGACAGATCAACACCTTTCCTGTATTGAAGAGCGTCGCCCAGAGACGTTACTCCATTCGGGCGGCGCTGCATTCCAGAACATTCGACTCCATCCGCCGACAAAGACACCACTTCGCGAGGACGAGCTGCTGTGGGCGATTGGCTCGATTCACTACAATTCAGAAGAGCGCAAAAGCACCGAAACGATAGCAGAATAAACCGTTTTGTTAAAACGCTATGGATGCTCATAAATAAAAGGAAATAATATTTTTATTGTAACCATGAATAAACATTACCAGGGTGGGGCAGCGCAGTGGTCACTGATTAGGAAGTCGATTAGGAAGCACAGGTGATTGTTCTACCTTTCTCCGACGCTCTCCTCTAATCCACATAGGAGTGCGTTAGCCTAGCTATCTCCAGTACTGCAAGAAAAATCGATTCGACCAGCATTCTATGGCATTCATAAAAGAAGACGAAATCCTCGAGCAGCAGCTGAAACAACACCATGAAAAATTACCATTCTTACCATTTCTACTATTATTGCTACTATTATTATTATATTAAAATAGTCGTCAATCTTGCCATGTTGTCGTTCTTTTGCGAGTCTCCCTGAATGGGACAAAAAATTTGACATAATTTGGAATTCATCTAAACCACCAATGAAGAGGCGTACCCCATTATAACGCTCGACTGTTTTTTACGTATGTAGTAAGTCTTAATCAAAACGTAACAAAACTCCTAGTCAGAAGGTTGCCGATAATTTTCACTGACGACTGAATTTGAGAAGGCTTTACTCCAGCAATCTCTTAATGGTTCTACATTTCTCTCCGAAACCCCAGCTAAGAGCAGAGTTATGCTAGGAACTCCCGCTGTTCTGAACTGAGTACGCAAGACGCCACATCCGCGTCCGATTCTCAATTTAAGGGAATTGAAGAACTCGAGAGACTTCGCTGCCCTGCATTTTAAATGTCTCGAAGATGTCAAGCGGTGAGACAACCGATGAGAGGCGATAATATGTCGACTTGTGACAGACGTCACTGTACCGGACCAAACCAGCCACCTATGCCACCGGGAGTATTTCTTGTTTGGCGCGCTTAGTACTAGAATAACTTTAGTCATCGATCAGCACTCTCGAGGTCACCTGTCACGTCGAAGTCCACGTGACGCCCCACAGGAAGTTAAAACTAGAACAAGTGAAAGGCTCCACGTCCATCCATTGCACATCTGGTTGACTCGCAAGAGGTTTTTCGACCGTTGTTATGTATCTTTCCTCTCCAGACTTCGAGACAAAATGGGTTCATTATCGTCAACTACCACTCACTAATTCGTGTAGGGATAGAAAAGTCGATATGCTGAAACACTGGAAATAAACTCGTGACATCACATGAGAAGAAGATTACTCGTTTACGATAAAAACATCTTGAAAGAAATCCTCTTTCTACGAGCCTGGCATGTAAAAGAACGCCCCACCGAAGGCCACGGGTTTCTTGTTCCAGGACACAAAAGTTCGGATTAGTTCATCAATTGAATTGTCAAATATCACCACGTGTTTCGAGAATTTGCGCAAAAATTATATTGCACAGCGAATGCAATATACATCGGATTTCTATCATTTATATCGTTGACATGGAACTCAGCTATATTCCGCTGCCCTACCTTCGATTGTCGAGTGACTCAAACGGACGTCAGTATCATAGGGTAAACTAGCCCAGTGAGTTCTGTTCATTCCATGAACTCATTGACCATGATGTTTTTCTTCTGGCACTTTCTTGAAGAATTATAGTCATTTAATCATGGACTCTTCTTGCTGTGCGCATGACATCCCGTGAGATCCAGCGTCTGACAGTTCTCGTCCATCGGTTGTCGTTGAGGCGCACTAGGTGTCCAGCACACTTTGTATCTGATCATGAATCGCCGCCGTATATTGAGAAATCGGATTCCCTACTGAAGAGCCGACCTCCATTAGACCTCATTAGCAATAATCGATAATTCTCCTACGTAACTGAGCTAACACGAGGTTGGCATAAAACCGTTATTTGACTAACGTTTCGGTGCCTTCGCTTTATTCAGAGCCACATTGCTCCGAGCTGATATATCCAATCTCGAGCTAAAGTCATGAATGGCTCTACTGCTGAAGATGTGGTGTTCTCTATAGGAAGTTTTGCCTAAATTTATATAAAGCGTCTGTAGCTCGTCTTATTGTAACGTGACATGAAATTGCAGTCGAGGAAGTTTGACAAAACCTATATTCGTTCACAATTCACTTGAATACTTACTTGGGTGGCCTATTTTCAGTGGTGGTGCAGGCCCAAGCACAATTTTCATTCATTTCTTTCTCGCGCAGTCGTCGTCTATGGTAGTGCTCTGCTTCGAACCTCGTGACGCTCAAGAGGCCCATTCTCGTAATCCTGAAATCACTGCGATGTTCTAGTGCTAACGGTTGATGTTAGCCACGAACACGTCCGCCCATCGTTTGGTGGTTATTCAAGAGGACGCTTGCATTCTCTTGTAGCCTACCCCACTGTTCTTTTTGTCGATTTGCCACCTGTACTTCTTATAATGTGACAAGCCAATCTGGTTCCGTTATCGATCTATATTCTCCTTGATCTTGAAAATGGGATAGTTTTCGAGGATCTGAACTGTGCATTCCGGCTAAACGCTGTGAGTGCCTATTAAATTTTAGAAGACATTCAAGCGCTCTGTGGGTGGTACGAGGATTTCTTGACTTGGTTTAAATATCATCCCACGTATCTGTTGCACAAAGAGCGCTGGGAGGATTTTTGAATCGAAAGATGAACACGCAGTTCCAGATCATTTAATTGGTCAGTGGCTTCTTTGAGTTCCGAGTGCAGTCCATGCTGCTCTCCTTCTTCTGTGTGATTCTTCCTTCATGTTGTTCTGCATGTTCATTGAACGTCAAGAAACACTTACCAGGCGGTCTCTGTTATCAGAGAACTATCGAGTCCAACTTTTTATTCTTGGCAGCATGTGTTCGTCGTGAACATCTTCGTCTTATTTAAGCGCAGTCTGATCTTTTTCTCCACGCTTTGTTGAGTTCAGTGCGTATCATCTCTGCTTCACTGGTATTCCTTGAAAGGATAATGATGTCATCCGCGAAAAGAGGACTTTGCAGGAACTTCCCATCAATAGGTATGACTTTCTCCTTCCAGACGAGGAAAATCACTATCCATTGCAGTGAGGTACTAAATCACCTTAACGATATTGTCTCTCCTTGTTGATCCGCTTTTTCTATGGGTACGGTGAGAGGTTGCTGAAAACGCTATATATTTCTGTATATAGGATGGATCCACTCTTTGATCTTTGAGTGCTGATTCATTTCGACGCGGTCAAACGCTTTCTGCTAGTCGATAAAGGCTAGGACTACGAGCAGATGGTAATCCCGGCAGACTTATACAACCTGCCCGTACGGGCTGGATTTGGTCCGCGCAGTAGAACCCCTGTCGGATTCCTGCTTGCTGAACTGGTTCTGCTTCTTTCAAGGTCTTTGTTATGCGTAAAAGGATAGCCTTCATGAGCAGCTTGTAGAGTACACCCAACAAGTATATTGGACGGTAATTACGAAGAAACTTTCGGTCACCTTTCTTAACTAAGATGACTGCGCCCACTGATCTGGGATTTTCTCTTTCTGAAATCAAGATCTCATTCGGATTACGAGAACTACATGTAATTTGTGCCCTGAAGGTTCAAGGAAATTGGAACTGATATTATGACGTCTTGGAACCGTGCCTCTCATGTTGTCTATCGCAACTCATACTAAGGGTAGAATCCTGAGCGGTTTATCACCACCAGGAGTTTCAGGGCACGAAACAGGGATTATGGAGCGGAAAGGACTAATATAAAACATTTCCTTTATCAATTCCATATTATGGCAAGATGTAGCGATAGTCCCATCTTCGTTTACCATGGCGATTTTTTTATTTGCAGGGTAATCAGATTTTTTTGTGCCGGACACTGATTTCTTAGTGCGCGAGGTACTGAAACAGGAGCACTTCTGGTTTAGCCAGTGTAGATCCTTGCAGTTCAGAGACCAGCCTGACCAAAGCTTTTCTCGGGTGGTCACCACCACAAATAGTCGCCTTCCCTTTTGAATCAGAGGGAGATTTGCCACTTTGCGAGTAGTCTAATACCACGAGTGGTATTGGTTTACTTTCGGCTGAAATTACGGTTGGAAACGTCGCACTCGTTCCCAGCCTGGGAATCCTTGCTAAGTGGGTGAGCTGCCGCTTCACACTGCAGTCCAACACCCATTACCGAGTCATGATGAGGGGGTAAATCTGTGAGAAGGCATTTTTCCACATATTTTCTAACGTAAACATGGCTTTCGCATTGTTATTTGTTCAAAAGATTCAATAATTATAGCCAGGCGCCTAAACGTTAGCCGAATAAATTGTGTTATGAACCTCGTATTAGTTTATTTGTGAAAGAATGTCCTTACCCTTCGAGTAAGCGCACCACATGGACAAGTCGAGATGTCGGACGAAGTCAAACGGTGGTTAATGGGATCCGAAGGATGCAGACGATAACGCTTGCTGACTCTTTCAGTTTGGCAGTTATATTTCAAAATTTTGGACCACTCAAGCACGATATTTTAAAGCTTTCTTTTAAATCAAAGGACTTACGTCAAACCGTCGCAACTCCCATCGCTCTACAAGTTTACGGGATACTAGATCAAATTATTGGATGTAGCATTAAATAAAACACGATATATTTGAGTAATGACTGACTGCGAAGAAAAGAAATATAAGTTTTCTATACCTTCAACTATTCATAGAAAGGAGCGTACAAATAGACTGCAGCCATTTCTGGCAGATGATATTCGTCTTTATCTCTTCTCGCTACAGTACCTACACATACGTTCCTTTTCGAAATACCTACACATACGTTCCTTTTATAAAATGTAGTTTTTTTTGCGACACTGTTGATATGAATGAATTCTGAAAATAGGATAAGTTTGTTAAAAAGAGAAACAGAGTAGTAAATTATAGAATGTGTGGGATCATAGGATTGGTAAAAGCCGAAGGAGTGGAAATCGACGTAGCACTACATGTCCTCGCAGTTGATGGTCTCACAGCACTTCAGCACAGGTGTGAATGTCATCTAAGATCTAGTTATCTATTATATACACGCGCACGCTCCATTGAGCAACCACGAGCCAAGCATTTACAAAGCTTTTTTTGGAATCGGCGGTGTTCTAATATACCTACTTGGATACTTGGATGGTCCGTCTTCACTGTTTATGCGGACCCCAGCATAATTTCCTCTTTTTCGAAGTTTTTCTGGTCTAGCCACCGTGGTTCCCTGGAGTCTCGAGGTCAGCCAGCCCAAAGTCTGCCTTTTGCCGCCACCATCGCAGGTAGTTGCCACCGTTGTGGATGAGAGGGAGATTTGCTACAACGCGACTAATTTGTAACCAGTACGGTGACAGATCCTAGTATTGGTTTATTCTTAGCTATGCTTTCTGATGGAAACGCCGGATTCATTCTCAGCTTGAAAAACCTTCCAAAGGGAATGAAACCCACCATTGTACATCGCAACCGGACACCCAGGAACATCTCCCAGCCACAATGAGGCGGTAAACCCTTGGTAGTGTATTCGAGTATGAATTTATCGAATTGTTTTATTACTTCTTTAGACGAATCAACTTGAAAAGTCAGTGGATTCTTGTGTGATTGATAACGAGATTCACAACCGTTAGAGAACTCAATGCGTTCGAAGTTCGTTCAAAATAATTACTTTAGCAGTCATGCAGTTCATTCAAGTGGCAACCGAGAACCTGTAATTACTGAAACTCAAATTCTCATTACCACGTATGCGAGACCGTCTAAGTCGCTAAGTTATTTCGAACGCACAGGATCGGCTAGCGCAGTGGTAGGGATCCGGCCCATTCCTCAGACGGCTCCACCTATCCAGGCGCTGCTTTGACCTCGCTCTGGGCGGGCCCAAAACCCCTTCATCCCAACGGGATCTGGGAACTGGTGCCAAAATTATCTGAGAGAAGATAACGCTTTCCGATCCAAGTGGCAATACTCAAGCTCTGACCAAGACGGAGAATCCCTTGAGCAGCAGCCGAACTCGAACGTAAAAAGCTTTGAAACCTTCGTGGGTGGTGGATGAAAGAGAGCGAATGAAGTTTAAGTTCTGGGACCTGCATAGGTGGTACATATAATGTAGGTTCATCTAATAACAATGGTAAAATCTGCTAGTCAACTTTATATTAACATTTTCAATGACACAACCGTTCTACGGTATCCTTCAGTGTTTGTAACTAATGTTTCTTTAAAACCATGAGAAATTTTGTTTCAGGGGTACGGAAGCTTCCGGGTTAGTCGGCTCGAACGGTAAGGATCGACAACAGCTGGAAATCATAAAAGGACATGGCCTTGTTAGGGATGTCTTCGTGGAGCAGAATATCTGTAAACTAAGAGGCAATGTTGAGATTTAAAAATACGCGTAGCTATTTAGGAGAATTCTACTCCTATTACATCAACTACATATTGCTTTCTGTAAGAACTCCGTTGTTTAATCTCAACAAGGATTTTCTAAAGTTAACTGTATGTAGCATTCTCAAAAACACTCATATGACAGCCACTTGATGAGTTTAGCTTTTTCCTTCCATGAACAGTTTATCGCACTTGGTTTATATGGAATGAAGTATTAATGGAATGTATTGGACTTTTTTTTAGCTCTTCTTCTGCCGAGTTAGGACTGTTATTGCTCTAGTGGTGCAATTAGTTCTAAGAACAAAATTTGTTATCTTCAGCTTTAGAAAACAGTTGGTATTGTAGTGTATCTTTCCAAATTTCTTGAATAAAGTAGTTCCAGGATCCAACGTCATTATCGGTCATAATCGCTACTCGACAGCAGGAAGGAAGCCATGCGCGATTAACTGTATACAGCCATTTGTTGTCTACACGGCTGTTGGTGCTATTGCCATTGCACACAATGGTGAACTGGTGGATGCCAAGAAAAAAAGGGAAGAGGTATGAGGAAGTAGTGCGATTTCTCAACAATGTAGTCTGGTGTTCATTGATGCATCCAAAGTCAGACGGTTCAGTTCATGTTCATAACTTCTAGCTACTTTTCCTTTCTGCTCACACGAACCACTGATGCCCGTCATATAGCGATCTCGTGGCGGTTAGTGGCGACGTAACCTGGTGCGTCCTGAGGTAGCAGATGTTAATCGCGGACCAAAATTAACCTTTGGTACCTTGAGACGCAGGTGGATCAAGAGCATGGACTCCTTGTTTCAACTGTGCCGATTTGGCACACAGCTTCTGTGTTTGCGAGGACGTAATCATGCGTGTGTGCGTTGATGTGTTCTCGTTTATGTCGTTTTCATTGTACTAGTTAAATTTGCCAAAACCTAGATGACCGAGAAATATATTGTAGGCGGTTAGGAGGCGCCTCCAACAAAAACGCTCCACCCTACTCTCGGAGATACTGGAAAACTGGATGTGAGTATATTCAACCCCCACTTTCAGAGCTCAGCAAGAGTATCAAACGTCAAACACAGTAAAATAAGTGAGCGTCATTCCCCTGACTTCTAAAAAGCCCTTGATAAGACAGTATGAGAAAGGACGAGTGCGGAAAACCAGCTAAAATATTAGTGGCATTCTGGGCTACTTAAATCGCAAATGTTTAAAGTGACTATCTGGACCTAAAATGAACTCTCACTCTCATCTAAATCCTTGGTATAGTACTTCATCATGTAGATAATAAGGATAAAATATGACGCCATCCCACTGACTGAGACGAGAAGACGTCGCCCATTCAACGCCGTCTGTGGCACTAGTGAAGGACTGTGGCTCGGAACATGCGATAGTAGAGGAGTAGGCTGCGTTGTTGTTCTCGTCCACACGAGTTTAGCCATGAACATGGACTCACTCGAACGACTAACAACCCGAATTGGACATTTACGGTTGAAATGTGCATCAATACCGCCATTGACAATCTTCGTCGTCTGTGGACCATTGTGGACGAAGACGGTATCGAAGCGTTCTATATGGACTTGGAGAAGTTCCACAGAGAAAACGTACATGTTTTAAGGTCGTCGTTGGAGATTCTACGCTAAAACTGGACCCAGAAGAACCTCTGAAGAACAGTTCCCAGGATCGACTTTCTATTAACCTCGGCATTGCAATATGGAATAAGAAGAAGGCGATACTGCTGAAACGTCAGCTACTGTTTTATTGTATTTTCTATTCTTCTGAAGAACGTCATATTAGGACCTACAGATTAAAATGGAACGAGTAGGGTAAGCGGCTATCTAACTTTATCATAACCACTATGACCATTCACGGTAACTCACAATCCAGAAGCCTCGTACTCAAAGCTGGACGTGAGAGTTTTCCTATGGAGAGCACCACAACGAAATAGAACACATAGTAAATCTATGATTTTGCCTAAAGGATGTCGCTGTTATTTCAAAAGGCTATATGTGATCAGATTATCGCCTCTTTCGTGCAATATTTCAGTTCTTACAGAGGGGAGAAAAAGCCGCTAATTACGAAGAAAAAAACGAAATCCCAAAACCACCATATCTACAGTTCATTAGTCTGCCGTCGTGAAGATGCCATTTTTAATAACATCGATGAGGAGTACTAGTACTATGAGCTTCTTCAACATATTTACGTTAGCGTTATGAAAGTTGGAAGTTCGAAAGTCCTTAAGAAACGTCTGTCTCCAAAACACTCAAGCTGATACGCCAGCGGGGAATCGCACGAGCTACAAACAACCGCAATCTCATGTCAAAACTTGCAAAACAGTGCAGACAGGCGATAAAAGATCTTAAAAAGAAAAATGCAGCAGTTATGGTCGAAGATACAGATACTGGGAAAAGTATTCCCAAATCCCAGCGAAACCTCACCAATCAGAAAACCGAAATGATTGCACTCCAACATGGACCAGTTACAACGTCCAGAAAAGCAGTGGAGAAAGTCATTCACGACTACTACTCTCTCTTCAATAGCCACGTCCTGCTTTCCTCTTAGGAAATAAAGGAGAACGGCTATGTCGTACTACCGGTTCTCCTTTCCGAATTCCGATGTGCTCTTTCGTCGGTAAAAACCTGGAAGGCGCCAGGTCTGAAGAGGGTAAGATCTGAACACCTATGAACATTCTACCAGTCCTCGTAAGCACACTTGCTTGGCTCTTCACACGTTAGTTGTCTGAGTGCAAGATCCCTACTCAGTGGAAGACCAGCAAGACTGTGTTGTTGTTCGAGAAAGTAGACCTCCACGACATCGGCAACTACCGCCCAATCTGCTTGCTGTCTGTCGTCCACAAACTTTTCACTCGTGTCATTCGAAACAGGTTTTTCAGAACTGTGGAAGAAGGACAACCATGTGACCAAGCAGGGTTTCGAAAGGATTTAGTACGATGGACCACATCCTTACGATAACAAGACTCATTGAAATATCACGAGAGTACAAGAGACAGCTGTATCTCATTTTCGTCGATTTGGGGAAGCTTTTCACTCAGTTGAGATAGAAGCAGTCATGAAAACCCTGGACAGCCAAGGCGTCGCTACTCAGTTTATGACGTTTCTTCGTAAGCTATATAAAAATTCCACAACTAAAATGTCACCAATTTATGCTCGAGTACGTCACGCGAACGCGGTGGTTGAACAACATTGGGAGTGGAAATCACTTTCGTGTATCCCACTCGCGCTCAACGGCACGCTTATCACCGAATGCTCCAGCTACGTCTATCTTGTCATGAAACCAACATGCTAAAAGACTTAGCCCCGAAGTTGAGTAGGAGGAAGCGAGCGGTTTGTTGAATTTTCAGGAGCATCGACGATGTAGTGAAGAGAACAAAGAACACCCATTCCGTGCCTACCACTTCAACTCCACAATTATTTCTCCCTTAATATAGGCATTAGAAACCTGGTTGCTGCGTAAGGAGAGTGAACGACCACTCAACGTTATGGAACGCGCAGTCGAAATGAGTTGCTAGTATTATCCCGTTCACGCAGGTAAGGGAATGGATCCGAAGCTCCGGCCTGCGTCGGCGATCAAAAATCACACGCGCCGTTTTATACACCAAACTGTCGTAGATAAAACAAGCCGTGCACGTAATACGCATGAACGACAACCGATGAACAGGAACAGTTAGCGACTAGATTCCTCGGGATTTCAACTGTACTGCAGAAAGACCACTGACTCGATAGTCAGAGTTCTTCACGAAAAGTCTAGAGGAAAGATGTGATGCTCAACTAATCTGTAGAGCGAACACAACGAGGTGGGCTACACTTGCACGCGGCAGGGAGATGTGATGTGGAAGTCTTAGTGGCGATCGCTCGAGTCACTCGACAACCAACGGGACGACAGGCGATACAGGTGATAGTTGCACGATTCTTTTCGAGACATAATGCTCCATCCACTGAATTACTGGTGGGAGACAGGTGTTCTTGTTGCTGATAAAGTTGATTTGAATGCAGGGAAATGCACGTTTAAAGAATGAAGCAGAGACCGATGATGTTGTAAGGACAATCGGCGACAAATGGATTAGAAGAACGGAAGAGTGATCGACATATAACCTCCCTTTGATAAGCTTACACGAGGTTGATAAACAACTTTATTCCGCTATTGCTTCGACGTCGTCTTCTTCATCAGAGTCGATGATCAAAAGTGAACATCAAAATAACCCAACTGAAGGGGTCGAAGTAAGCGCAGCTATAAAACGATGCTTAAGAAGGGCAAGTCTAGAGGAATCGGTAGCGATAGTTGAAATACCACCGACTACTCTACGTCGCCAATTAGTTCGCAACCGCCTGTGTGACCGTCTGTGTGAAACAACAAATTGCGTAATTTGCCCTTACGGCAGGGACGGTGATTGCATGAGTTC
This sequence comes from Angiostrongylus costaricensis, assembly GCA_900624975.1. NCBI lineage: Eukaryota > Metazoa > Nematoda > Chromadorea > Rhabditida > Metastrongylidae > Angiostrongylus > Angiostrongylus costaricensis. The sequence continues at coordinate 21,651 of UYYA01000474.1, forward strand.
AGGTACGATATACCTGATCTCGTGTAACAATTGCGGAGATGAATATATTGGCGAAACGGGCAGACCTTTGTGTATCCGTATAAAAGAACACCTAGATGGCAAACGAAAACTAAGACGAAGCACCCCACTAGGCACGCATAGGATACAAAAGCATAGCGGAGACGATTTTGAAGTGAAAGTCAATATCCTTGCACAGGAGTCCAAAACACCAGCGCGAAAACTCCTAGAGGCTTTTTGGATCAATGCCAAAAACCCTACAATGAATAGCAGGGACGAATGCCCGGAGGTCATACGCGACCTGATCCCTTACGTTCGCATCGATTTTTGATGTGGGATGGTGCAGTCGTCAACCACATGCGACTATAATCAGCTGTTCTAAACTTCCTCATTGGAAATCACGAAAAAGCGGTAGGTTTTTCGAGAAGTTGTTGATCATGTAGTTACCAAAGAGTCTTTCGTCTTTGTGTAAGTGTTATTGAAGCGTTTGGCCTAGTAGATTGTATATCAGCATACCCTTCCAGTCTCTGAAGAAGGCGATACTGCCGAAACGTCAGCAAGCGTTGTATTGTATTGTGTTTTTATGGAAGTAAATGTATGCTGTTTAAAAACCTCGCGATTGCTGAACAAGAAAACGACACATTCATATTCCAATGACGAGGTTAAGAGAAAGTCGATCTTGGGAACCCAAACTTCTTTTAAAGACCTACAAGATGAACGGACCTGTTAGTCATTCACAGTGAAGGATGAGCGGTGATATTAAGTGGCGAAGTTAAGTACTTTAAAAAATGACTATCATGAGGAAACGGAACAAATTGAAGTATTGCTACGGTGTCCACGATTAAATCACTAAACTGTCCAACGTTTTGAAGGTTATAAATTAAACTCGTATGTTGTCAATTATGAGAGTAATCAATCTGCTGATTTTATTGCCGTATTTTTACTACAACCTTAGTCTTAGTAGATTAATGAGAGTATAGTGTTTTGTTTCCTTCTTTATTTAATGTGAATATCTTTGAGATTTGGACTGTCACGCTTCACGATTCGGAGCTATCCTTGGTTCTTTAGAATGGGAAAAAATTCTGGGAGAAACATTACATTCCATTGGTTTCGTAAGACACTTGACTCTTGACAGTTGAACAGCCTGTCATCACTATTTGTGCGGGCCCCAGCATAATCACCATTTTTCGGAGATTTGCTGGTTAAGCCATTGTTCTCTGGAATCCCGAGGTCAGCCTGGCCAAAGTCTGCCCCAGGTCTTCACCACGACAGCCAGTCGCAGCCCTTGTGGATCAGAGGGAGATTTATCACCATGCAACTTTAATACCAAGACGGTGGTGGGCCCTGGTATTGGCTTACTCTTAGCTAGGCTTCCTGATGGAAATGCCGGACTCTTTCTCAGCTTGGGAGATCCTGCCGGGTGGACGAATCAACCCGCTGTACATTTCAGCCCGACACATGGGAACAGCTCCCAGCCACGATGAGGCGGTAAACCGATGGGAGGGTTTCGCAAGAGCATTTCTTTAAATTTAGGTATATTACTGTGGGGAGTTGACGTTGCAAGAAGAACCAAGCCGATGAAAACATCCATCTTCGATTTCCATCTTCGCTCCTCATCATTTTTTTTGAGAACCAATTGATCTATTTCTTATAGGAGTTGATGACTCTTGTTTAGGTGCTACATGAAGGGGTCGGTCTGTCGACCGACACCGACTCTGAGCTAATAGCTCAAATGGTAGCGAAGGCCATAGCGCTTAATTACAAGAACCGAAACGACGTTGATTGGGGTGATATCTCTAAGGTAATTTTCTATTATCCATGCAAATTCAAACATGCGAAAATAACTGGACTTCTTGTTTTTTCAAGCCTAGTCTGTTGTGATTACTTTCACTATTTTTTTTTTGAGGAGCTTGCTGTGACCATGGCAGCCATCAATATGTCATATTCTCTATTGGTGATGAGTTATGATCGCCTGTATGCTATTCGTGACCCTTACGGCAATCGGCCACTTTGTGTAGGCACTATCTACGAAACAGAGGGTCGGTCTCGAATTTTTTCCGCCAATATCTGGCTGCCTCAAATGTTTATTCAACTGTTTGGCGTTCTCATTCTCTTTTTCCCATATTAATCAAACTGTTACGTTAGCATATCCCTAATGGCAACCACACGATGCATGCGAGCTATGGCTGCTTTCACCATCAAAGCGACGTACCTCAGCTCGTATTGGACTCTATCAATTGGAATAAGAACCATTAGTATCTGCAGATATTTTCCTACAAGATGGAAATTCTTCAACTTTATCAAGTCGGAATCTGATTTTCTACGATCCACAAGACGTATTTTTACCATTATCCTTCGTCGAGGCTCACGTTGTTGCCCAATATAGCGTTCGTTATGCCGCTACCGCACTTGCGTTGAGAGCTTCAAAAATTTAAATTTCATTTTCATTCCTTTGAGATCTTAAATTCTAAACATATTTATAACTTATCAACTAATTCACTTATCTAGTTTACAAATAATTATCGTCTGTTGATCGAAAGAAAATCATCGTCGCAAATGTTTTGAGAATGAGGATCGCTCCCACACAAGCCTGACATATGGGTATCAATATTGCACTTTAGCCACCAACAGTGTTATAAAATAATTCGAAGAGTAACGGCTAATTTCGCCCTGAAATTTATCTATCAGCCATAGAAGGTGGCACCCACTTTTTTAGTTTTCGCCGGCAAATCAAGTTGTTCAAAAACCGCTGAATTTGCGCCACATTGATATTTGCGACAGTTTTACACACTGCAGATCCTAGGTTGTGATATAAAAGATAAGGGCGCATGTAACGCATTGCTTAGAATTGCTCTGCAATATATATGGGTTCGATCCCGCGTCCAGCAATCACTAAGCATGCAGTTCCTCAGGGATCGAAGAATTGCTACCAACCTTGTTTGGGAGAATAACAGTACTGACTTGATACATCGTTAGGTCATCGTAATTCATTGTATACACCGGATGCGCATTCACTCACGTCCAGCGGTGCTTGGTTTCCTCAGGGATTGGTCAAAGCCGAGCACTTTATTGATTCACCGTTTAACAGAAAAATAGGAAAGGACAAACAAAGTGCCCACTCTATACGCATATATAAAAGATACAAAGATAAAGCTGTCAGCGTTGATGAATCGCTGAGCGATGCGCCATGCATTCGATTTCATGAAGCATCGCTAGAGGTGGTTGAATGCATAGCTGGCATTTACAATGACTCGCGGTGCCCTATCGATACGTTGAGCCACTGCAGCCATCCTCTCAGACAAGTCTAGTACCAATTTGCCGACCCAAAGGATTGAAGACTCGGTGAGCCTTGGGGGCAGGGATCGATCCCATGTGTGTTACAGGGCGCCTCCAACCACGCACCCTGTACATATAGGTCTGGAATATTTGAAAGTTATCTGGTTGACGTCTCAATTTACATTTCTATCTCACAGCGTTTATAAATTTTGGCGAATGCTAGTAATATTTTTTGTTAGGTTGGTAGGCAATCATTGCAGAAATGCGCGGATCCCCCGTCGCTTACTGCGCGGCTTCAGAATCTTGTGCGCTGCCGAGCATGGCGAATATTAATTTTGAGGTTGGTGCTGGTGAAATAGTGGAAATCTCTTGCAAGGGAATACGATCTGTTTGTCAGGTACGTTACTTTATTAGAGTTTTTACCAAAAAACTTATGAGATGAAAGTTACATAACTCAGTGTGTGGTGTCTAAGATATGCTCGCTCTGTTTGAGAAAACACTTAGAGATCAGAAATCTACAAAATCTAAATATTCGTTTCTAATTACTCGTTACGCTTGAATTTATCTAGTAATGCCAATAATATTTGTGCTTACCGTGCATCTCATGGAACTTTTGGTACTTTTCTAACAAAAGGTGAGCGCTGTGAGTACCGTTCGAAGTTTCATTATCACTCAGCAGCATCAATGTAATTAATGATTTCGTCGGCCTTTTGACGCACATCTTAACTATTTTCCACATCTTTATACTCAGATGAAGCCAAACACATCACAAGCAATGTGCATCTTTGAGTACGTGTATTTCGCAAGGAATGACTCAATTATCGAAGGTCAACAAGTTCAGTCAGTCAGGTTGGTAACTTTTCAAACCACTACCTCCTTCTTACAAATGATGCATGCTTTCTAAAAGTAACAGTTTTGAGTAGACTGTGTTCTCTGTTTGTAAACACTACAAACCCTGATGTTTTCCTGAAGTAACAAAATTTCTCGTAGTGGGCTGCTAAGATTAATTCTACAGGTGGAATTTCCGAAGTTTTGCTTATATGCCCGAATACGAAAAGTCATAGTCTACCAATGTATAGTTATTTGTCAGGTGTGGTGAATTATCATATAGGTTATCATATCGTATTATCAGAATCGGAATTATCATATCATATTAGAAGATTATCCTAGAATTTGTGATAAAAATTAGATCAACGCACTCGGGAAACAAAAGAAATTCTTGTACTACAAAACATTAGTCATAGACTAGTTTTACTAGTTACTGTTTGTCATTATGAGCTCCAGGGAGCGGATAGCACAGTGGTAATGGTGTTGGTCATCACGAGCATGGTGCTAGTTCGATTCCGCTCCGGGCCAACCAAGCCTCTCATCTTCCTGGGGTCGGGAAATTTGTACTGGGCTTGTCTGAGAAACAATCGCTCTCTGCAGTTCAATTAGGAACGCTCCAGTACGGCTATCTCAGCACTCCAGCGTGAATCAACTCGACCAGCATTCTACGACATCCAAGATGGAACGAAAATCCTGAAGCAGCAGCCGGAACCACACGTAAAAGTTGGAAGACCTTCGTGGACAATGGTTGCGAGGAAACGAACTGAATGTGGGATCCGCACAATAGATGTGAAGGCGGGTCATATAAAAATAAAAAAAAATATGAGCACGGTAAAGCATGAGCCACACTCGACTTTACTCTTTTCCATAAACAACGTAAAAATACCATTATATCTTAAACTGTGATCTTGCTTACATTCCTCCACTGAGTGAGTGGAAGCCACTAAGCAGCTGTTTCGGGCGACTGGGACTAATGCAGTTTATTTGCGCCCAGATGAATTGCTCGCTAATCGATGAGATTACAGCAGATAGGTGGAAGCTTTATGATCGTAAACGGTTTATCATTACCTACTTATGTTATTCATGCATCAGCACATTTTTCTACAGTGAACTTCCAGTGATTTCATGTCCTGGTAGCGCGATTTCGTGTTATAGAGAACAGTGTGGTAGAACACTGGCACTGGAATCCCATGTCGATGCTGATATTGTTTCAAATGTTCCCGATTCGTCCATTGCTGCAGCGATAGGCTACGCAGCACAGGTAGTGATCATATAAACAAATACTTACTTTATCTATTGAAGAGAAGACTGGTACGGTTTTTTTCTCATCACATTATCGACTGTATGAGTTATACACGATGCATTTCCTCCATGATTGTTTCATTCTTGCACAAATCAATCTGCAATTCTTTTCGTATTAAATTGATATCTTCTCTTCTGTTGATGCTATATCCGGTGTGGTCTGTAAAAAGTTCTTTGTTTATCATAATTTACAAAAGCTGGACACTCATTCGGGTGTTCGTTCCTCTGCAAATACCAAGACAGTTCTTGTACTGTTCCTCGTAGAAGATACACAGTTGCTGAACTTTCATCGCCAAGGCAACATTAAATTGCTGTAATGATATTTAGTAGCCGTTGCCAAGGCTAATGGTTATATACCGAATAGGTGTTCGTAGAGTGTGCGTTCCAATGTTCCTTAACAAAGTGAGTCTTTGCAAACACTGACATGCCGCGGACCTTCTACACCTCATGTTCAAGAAATTTGCTTCAGAATTTTTAATTTCTGCGGTTATTATTGAAACACTAGACAGTGTTTCTTACATTCATTACATCTAACTTTGATCTGCTTTCCACATTTTGCAGCCGATTTGGAATCACAGCATTCTGCCAGCATCTTACAATAAAAGCCTCTATAACGTTCCGCGCATAGTGAAGTGGTCGGAGGCGCCCTGCAATAAACATGGGATCAATCCCTGCGCCCAAGGCTCACCAAGCCTTTCATCCCCTCGGGGTCGGCAAATAGGGACCAGACTTGTCTGCGAGGATAGCAGCACCGGCTCGATAGATCGGTAGGATACCGCGGGTCATTGTAAAGGCCAGATATACATTCAGTAACCTCAAGTGATGCTTAGTGAAGTCGAATTCATGGCGCATCCCTCAGGAATTGATCAACCCTGAGGGGTTTATCGTTTATCCTTTGACGTTCCATGGTTGTACTAGGGAAACTCCTAGAAGTGGATGCGATGAGGGAGTAAAAACCAAGACTTTTTGAACATCGCGATGTGCCATTTAGTGGTGTGTCTATAAGCAGTTTTGCTTGGTTGTAGTTTTCGATAGCCTGCTTCTTATGACGTACAAAAGAATTGTGTTGTGCACGTAGTCGTCATGATGATACCTCTAGTATCCTTCCATTTGAGCACCATTGCACAGGTTTTCATTTGTCCAGCCTTCAACCGTTCTCTTTTCGGCTCTCAGCTGGATGATGAACCGCTTCTTGCCTCATTCACATCGAGTACGCCGAAAGATTATGCATGAAATAGTTCAGATATGTCATCGGCATGGATTTAGGGATTGGTTGAGATTTAGCGTTTGTTGTACTTATCGGACTCGATATTATGCATTGTGCATATTTCCAATATTTCTTTTATTCGATTCGTTCTTTCTCGTCTTTTCATCATCGATGGTCTTCGGATACACATGGGAGTTCAGCTGTCACTTGAGGACTTTGGGTTCCTTAAAATTGTCGTTGAACACTGATCGTGTAGATTTTCTCTGGAATTTGGAAATAAGACCACTAGATCGATGGCATTCCTATCACACCACAAAAACCATTGTTAGTCTTTCTAGATCGGAATGAACTCTTTCTCGACAAGTCTGGTACCAATTTACAGACTTTTGATAGGAATATGAGGCTTTGACGACCCGAGGCGAGGTCAAACGAGCGAACATACAGGTATTACTTTAAGGCGTTTCTAAAGCAAAATTAGATTCCCAACTTCCTTAAGTAAATGGGGTCGCGTGTAGTGCATTAGTTAGAATTACCCTACAATACCCACACGCGATCTTTGGTTCGTTTCCGAACCCTCTACTCACCATGGTTTCCATCTCTTCGGGATCAGCAGATTAGCACCGGACTTGTAGAATTTGATATGTTGGTACGCCACCGTGAGTCACTGTAGAGACCAAATATGCACTCAGGCTCCTCTGCGAAGCTTAATGAAGTCCAATGCATGTCGCATTTCTTAGGGATTGATCAACTTCGAACGCTTCATCCTTTATCCTTTTAGAGTAAATGGAGTCATATCTTGTCAAAAATCACAGATTCTACTGATTTTCATTCCATTTAATGTTGTCTACCATGAGATGAGATGTTTCTAATGTTGAAAGATTCAATTGTCTCTGGTTACATATCCATTGCAATCTATACCCGATGTATCCTCAATGTGTTGATTTTTTCCTATTAATTTTTGCTGCAGTGTTTCCTTGTTTTCCTTTCATCACTAGAGTGCATATGATTTGACATACACATAAACTGAATGCTCTCGCAGCTTGTTAATGCTGAAACTCCAGTGCTGCAGAAGTTTTGACGTCTTCTTAGTTCCGTTACTGCTAAACTTCGACTGAACATCTTGCTTTGTTCCAGTCTGGTGTTCCATACGAACCGTGCCTTCATCGTAACAGCTATGTAGGACGATCATTTATTCAGCCATGTGACAAGACAAGACAGTCTGCTATTTACAAAAAATTTGGTGAGTACGTAAAACTTTTCTCAGTTCTTCCTGCGATACTTTGGCGAATTTTCAGGCGTGATTAGACAGAATGTGAGCGGTCGTCGTATTGTGCTCATTGATGATTCTATTGTTCGTGGAAATACAATGCGAATAATCGTGCAGATGCTACGAAAAGCCGGAGCCAAAGAGGTGTAATATTGTTTCTATGGTCATGTAGTTGAATTGGTACTTTATACTGCATTTAAGGTGCATCTTCGCATCGCTTCACCACCAGTTAAATTCCCCTGCTTCATGGGTATAAATATAACCACAACAGATGAGTTGCTAGCAAGTGGAAAAGATATCGAGGAAATCACTGAATATATTGGAGCTACATCTATAACGTATTTATCACTAGAAGGTCTGAAAAAGGTTCGTACACTATAGTACAATATAGAGCAAAACGGGGCGCGTGCAGTGCATTGGTCGGAGGCATCCCGCAAAACCTCTGGTATCAATAAATTGGTATGATTTGTCTGGTAGGATTGCAGCACCGGGTCACTACATCGGTAAGCCACCACGAGTCATTGTAAAGGCCAGATATGCACTTAATCACCTTGAACAATTCTTGGTGAAGTCGAACGCATGGCGCATTCCTCAGGAATTGATCAACGCCGAGAGCTTTTTATAGAGTAAAAAGAATATATGGTACAGAGTAAAAAAGGATAAAGCTTTCTGCGTTTATTAGTCTCTGAGGTATACGCTACGCATTCGACTTCACTAAGCATTGTCAGAGGTGACTGAATGCATATCTAGCCTATATTATAACTTGCGATGGGTCACCAATGAATTGAGTCAGTGCTGCTATCCTCTTCGAAAAGTTTGCTTCCAGTTTGTCGACGTCGGAGAAATGAAGGGTGTGATGAGCAGAGCTCAGAATCGAAACATTGGACCAGTTGTGTTGCAGAGTACCTCTAACCACTGCGCTACACGCATCTCTTTCACGTGAAAAAACAAACTAGGAAACGTTCTTCCTCGTCCAAATTGGTCTGTGTTAATCAAATGCGATGTAGACCTCAATATACCATGCCATACCACTTTATTTTGCTTTGCTCACCAATACCTACTTGCTTTGGTGACTCAGTGCGTATCTAACGGCAACAGTGACATTTATTACTTCATTCCAACAATCCCATATTATTCTTTCAACTCTGTTATTTAAAATTCCCTGCTAAATGCTTTAAAAACTACAGAGACGTGTATTAGGTAGATAAATTTGATAGAACAGATAATGAATGTAATGAGGAAAACAATTTACATCTACAATTTAAAGAATTTCAGGCTGTGCAGTCGGGTATCCAACGGCGAGTTCATTCCAATATTGGGCATTGTACTGCCTGTCTTAATGGAAACTACCCAACACCCCTGGACTTTTGATGCATCATATTCTTAATAAGTCAGAGATACCAAGAGTCATACAGATATGGGAGACATTGCATAAGAATAAAGTAAAGCTTCATTTGTGCTTCAATTTCTTAGACATTGTTGATGTTAAGTTCTAAACTGATTTCTACCATTGTATGTACATTAAGACGGAGTACGACAATTGTAAAAGTCGTGTCATCACCCATTGGTATATAGATGTGACCTCTAAATATTAGAGGCACTTCTGGAAAAATGTCATTTTAATCCTATTATATAGATGCTCAGGTTCCTAGGTCTTCACTACATACGTCGAATACCCCATAATACAACTTGAATTTATGCTTTAACACACAGTTTAAGCCAACGACTACAAGTCGCATGCTAAGGACTGAGATAAACGTACGACGAAGAAAGTAAGGAAATCAAATTACAATTCTGTTAGCCACATACTATATACACATAAATCTACATAAGGCTGTTTTATCTCCAAAACAAGGCAAAGCCAGTGGAATACGAAGAAAGAGGAAATCTATTTATATTCTCAACCAGTGAGAACCAGATAACTTCTTTGTAAGCTTTGTAACAATACGATATACAAATACATTGCGTAATATCTTATTCTTGAAAGGTGGGTGACGTTATTCACGGTTATTGACAACCGCATCATCCGTGTTCACCTTTTTTATGAAATCCTGTATGATCGAACAATCGATTGGAGCGTCTGTGAACAACGTACCGACAAACGCTCGAGATCCCCATGCTACGTGTTGGAGCACCTACGAATTGATAATGCGTAGATTAACTCTTGAGAGCTTTGTATCGATTAAAGTGATGATGCTTTAAAGGACTATGAAGAGCACCAAAAAGACATTCTCCTAGGTGCCACATGAACTTGTCTTGTGGAATTTTTTCAATGCAAAGATTGTCTCCATATGGGGTAGAATAATACTCCGAATTTTCAAGAATGAATACAAATTTATTTAATAAACGTACCTTGCAACATCCCAGATCTTCAATGCGGAAGCCCATTTGCTTATAAGCATCATCTGTTTCGAAAAGAGCATGATTGGTGAATTTCCCTTAATTCTCTCAATTTCCTAAGCAATTATAACATTGGAATATAATAGCATCGCATAAAAAGAATGTGTTAAGTGTACAAACAAAATAATGAAATTAATATCACAAATTAATGTTGATCCCAACGGTTTACCGCATCGTCGTGAGTGGGAGGTGTTGCAAGGTGTAGAGCTGTGATGTACAATGGAGAGTCATCCTTCGGGCAAGGTCTCCCAAGCTGAGAAGCGGTCCGACGTTTCTATCCAGAAGCCTAGCTGGGAGTGAACCATTACCTGGATCCACCACAGTTCTGTTATGAAACTAGTCGCATAGTGGCGAATCTCTGATCTACAAGGGCGGCGATTGCCTGGGTAGTGACGACCTGGGCAGACTCACCATGCTGACCTCGGGATTCCAGGGAACCACGATGGCCAAACCAGCTAAACTCCGAAAACATGGAGATTATGCTGGAGCCCGCACATCCAATGAGGGTGGGCCATTCGAGTATCTAAGTAATTAATTCAGGGCAAAGTAGATAACATAAAGTCAATAACATAAGTAGTCATTTCAATAAAGTTATACTACATGCTACAAAACAAAAATGGCACCAAGGACTTTGAGGTTCATACCTAGGTAAGGTCTCCCGGAAGAGGGATCTATGAAATCAGCCCAATAACCACAACGACGAAGTGTTGCGCACATAGCTATAGCTGACGAAATGAACTAAAGTAGCATTATTTATATGAAACTAAAAATAAACTTGCAAAAACTTTCTAAAGTAAAGCAGTGCTTAGTAAAAATTAAAGACTACCTAATAGACGAGTAGAGATTTTTTTAATTAGGTAAAAAGCGATCGTTAACATACAATGAATGGCCCAAATGGGAAGGACTAACTGAAGCAGTGAGTATCTCGCGTTCTTGCTCCATCTTTCCGCTCCATACTTTCATATCATGTTCCGTCTTTTGAGTGATGTTTATCACACTGATGTTTACATTGTCGAAATTCATTCCAGGGAAAAGGTGTTTCATGTCTGCAAATAAAGTCGGAATTTTAAAAGAGAATGAAATTCCTTTGCGACTACATGTGCGCCCATTTGCATTCCATCGCGTTCAGGCTCACTTTTTTCACAAGAATTAGTAATCAATAAATAAGGATGTTAGGAGAAATTAACAATGAAGAGCTGATATTGTGAGCTAAAAACATTACTGCAGTCAAAGGTCTTTGTTAAAAGCAAGAAGGCCGACAACAAACACACCTTTCTTCAGCAACCGCGGACACTCTTGGACGGTTAACTCAACAGGCCAATCAGCACTGCCTACTTGCGTCTGAAAAAAGCATAATAAAGTCTCTACTCCAAACTACCACATTTTCAAAAGCAACTCCGTAGATTAAAAAGTACAACATTCAATTACTACAAAAAAGAGCAGATACCATAATTAGCTTGGACACATGTTCAAATTGAAAGACCACTTAGTACCTCCAGCAACTTTCACATAGTAACGACTCCGCCAAAAAAAGCTCGGAACAATCACCCTCTACAAACCCTTAGTGTTTGGAAGACTAATGACTTTATCTCACCTCTCCAAACACTGATTCTTGTACACTGGCTGAATAATTTGCGTCAGCTTCAACGTTAGACATGGATAATATCTCTTGAACGCTATGGGTGTTCTGGTCCATACAGGACGACGTCGCAGACTGCTAAAATTGACCGGATATACGAAGCAACAAAGGATAAAAATTATAAAGCTTTCGGCGTTGATCAATCCCCGAGGGATGCGCCATGCATTCGACTTCATCGTTGGAGGTGATTGAATTCATATCTGGACTTGTGGTGGCCCACCGATATATTAGGTCAGTTCTGCTATCCTCCCAGATAGGCATGGTACCGATTTGTTCAGCTCGGAGGGATAGAAGGCTTGGGTGAGCCGCAGGCGTGGAGATCGACCCCACGTGTGCATCGCGGGGTGCTCCCGACCACTGCGCCACACGCGCTCTACGAGTCAATATAGTGGATTAAACTTCGAGAGGAGTTGCATGATTTGAACAATTGCGTTTTAAGTAAGAAATGCTGACGTTATTAACGAGTCTATTGCAACTCCACAAGTTTTCGAAACTGAACTCAAACGAGAGATACTTGGTAGGAATCAGCATATTGATGCCTTTGTTTGAATGTTTGTCAAAGCTCCACAATACGCTAAAACATCAAAACCTTCGAAACTTCACACTAATCTCTACTGCTCGATTTCTCCAACACCGCCTAGTACTATACCACCCTCGACGATCAATCTGACTTCAACACACCTGTAGAGTCGGTTGTTCGTGGAAGAATATTTTATGACAAACATCTCCAGGTAATGGAAATTGTTTATCTGCAGGTCCCAGCAGTGAATTCTGGCGTCCTAAAATAATATATCGCCTGCGAAATGATCTAGACATAATAAATAAAACAAAAAAAAAACTTGCAATATGAAAGCACTACTGTGCTTTTCGAAAAAACAACCAGTAGTTAGATATGGTTTCTACGAGACGCTGGTAACTATATTTAAATCCTTCTTTATTTAACATACAAAGTAATCTGAGTAATCTTTCATTAAATCGAAATTGGATACTATGAGTAACATGTCGTACATATCGAAACATAAGATCAGCCTTTACCTGTCGCAAAGTCAAAAACCAATAACAGACAACTTTAAGTATGTTAGAAAAAACTACTCAACTAAAAATTCGTTATCATGTTCTCGAAATAAGTGACAATATAAATTACTTACTTACTTGGACGACCCGCCCTCACTGGTTGTGCGAGCCCCAGCATAATCCCCATGTTTTCGGAGCTTTGATGAGTTTGCCATTGTTTCTCTGGAGTCCCGAGGTCAACCTGGCCAAAGTCTGCCCCAGGTCGTCACCACGATAGGCAACCACCACAGCCCTTGTGGATCAGAGGGAGATTTACCAACATGCGACTAGTTTGATACCAGGACGGTGGCGGATCCTGGCATTGGTTTACTCTTAGCTAAGCTTCTTGATGGAAACTGCGGACCCCTTCACAGTTTGGGAGACCCTGCAGGTAGAATGAATCCTCCCGCTGCACAACGCAGCTTGACACACAGGAACACCTCCCAGCCACGATGAGGCGGTAACCCGTTGGGAGGAAGTGACGGCATGAGGAAGAAATAAACTTTAGGCTTAGATAGGAAGTGGTCGAGAAAGAAAAGAAGCAGTCCGTCATTCGCACGCATACCTTGCACATCTTTAACGAACACAATCGTTGGGTGTGTGAACTGAGGTTGGGTGGAGAAATGACGTACGCGACTGGTGAAGGCTCGCATCTGCGGTCCGACGGTGCTCAGTCTCATCGCTCACCTTCTTCCGAGTTGTCGAATCTGAAGGGTGTCCTAGCAGTCGGATGCAAAAAATAACTATTTGAAAAGGAGAACTCCACAAAATCACAAATGACACGAATAAGTAAAACACAAGACTTGAAATAAGGACGTAAGCAGCTGTTTATGTGCAAATGTGTTCCAAAGCAACTGTTGAGTATGATTAATAACTGCTGCTCTAAATAATCTCGTCATATCCCTAAAGACGAACAAGAGCGTGATAAGGCCATCTTCTCCTTTGTTGTACATCATCTAACCGTTGTAGGTGGGCATGAGTACGAAGTCAAATGAAAGGCCGAAGATTCAACCGCTGGCATAGTGATGGACTTAGAAAGGAGTTCGAGATGTCGACCTGGAAGTCAGCTAATATCAGGAATTTTGTAGCCCTACCAGAAGGAAGGCTGTGAACGTATGCACGACATGGGAAATCTCTGGCTAAGAAGAGGTGGCCACTCTCTCCAATATTAAAAGCGTGAACATTTTAACAGAAATTTTACAAGAGTACTAAGAAGAAAAAGCATGCTGCACCAGCAATACGTCAGCATGATGGATAACTCGTCGCTGGCGCATAATTCGTGAGAATGAGTCAGCCAATATACAAGGGAACTTTCACTAACTTGTTTTTGAACAAACGAACATTCAACTAACAGAAGCAAACCAAGGCGGAAGCTAAAAATTCGACTGCAAAAACGTACTGAAGGTCAAAAATAGTACGCATGCAAAGTTAACAACTTTTAAAGCTAACATATCATTACCGAATGAATTTATAAAAAAGAACGCGCATAAAGATAATACACTTTGGCAAGAACAAAAGAGAAAAGAAGGAATCTTCATTAGAACAAACGGTAAGTCAAGTGCAGAAACCACGAACGACACTGTAGGAGCACCAACCCTTGCACTATTGCGTGTCACTGGAGCGCAACCGAAATGCGTGTTCAGGTCAAGACGTACGGTCTATTGGCCCGCGCATGAGGCATTAGGCACAGCTCCCTTGGGATTATCGCTCTACTGTTCGGCTCTCCCCATATTTTTCGTACCTCTCTAAATTCTATGTATTCGCTATGATGTCCTTACGCTACCATGTTCTTGGACCTTATCCAACTCCCGTGTGTGGTGAAGGAAAAGTCCACAATCTGGAGTAGTCTTGTCAGCATTTAGTGAAGTGATGTAAGTTGTACAAAGGATATTAAGATGTTTACTTTGTGGTTTTAATATCCTTCCATTCCATACAATTCTTAAAGGTTATCATTGCAAAGGGGATCTGAAAATAAGAGAACGACGGATTGCTTTTCAAAATCAACGCTTCGCACGGAATGCGATGCCAGTTATTCGACAACTTTCAGCAATTTTCCAATCTTTAGTGCACCTCAGCAGTTGGATCTCCACTGGATTTACAGAAGGATTCTGCGCTACGTCTGCTTATTCCGTACCATAACCATGATTTATCGTGGCGAGATGGATACAAGAGAGTAGATGGTGTACTTACTACTGTTGTGTGCAGAAGAACCAGTATGCGATTACGTACATATAGTCTTAGGATTTATACGTTTTTATGAACTGATCCTGTTGAGCCGATGCTAGATAGGTACAGTTGTCATTGTTGGTCGATGGCTGATGTGTTGGCGATTTCGCCTTCCTCAGAGCCGTGCTGTTACGAGTAGGACTCTTAGGATTACACACGTATATACACATTTCTACGTTTATATTAGGTTTCAAGATGCTCACTGCTCATCGTCTGACTTTGACCATTCGGCATACACTGTCTACAGCGGTTCATCTGCATCTACGACTGCATCTACAGGGGTTATATACGTCTGTTCTATCACTTCGCCACGCACACAATTTTGCTTAAACCGTGGAGAATCTGCAGTAACTGCATGCGAAGAATTAAGTCCAACGAGTGCAAGTGGAAAGTAGACCTGAGGTAATTACTAGAGGACACTGTTCCACAAACGATCACTAGCCGCATTCTCGAAAAGGACACTCCCAGTACAAAAAGATGGAGACGATGCTTGGAGTGTTACAAAAAGTTGATAGAGTATGGAAGTTCTAGATATGCTATAAGGAACGCTTGGCAAGTATGTTTTAGGTGCAGCCAGTGCAGAAATGTAATCTATTCATGCGGAGTAGGCAGTCGGTACTTAAGGACTGAGGTTAGGGACTTAAGGTAAGGTAGGTTGAGGTTAAGGACTTAAGGTATATCATAGGTACAAATTGCACATTGTGTATTTCTGCAATAAAGAATAAGAAGTACAATTTGATTCTTGAGGATGTACTAAGTGTTTAGTACATGTGAAACCCTATGCAAGAAACGTGAATTGTTAACTAGTGGTGACTGTAAAAGGTGAATTATTGACCGGTGCTGATTGAATAGTTCATGGTTTCTAGATAAATACTTTTAGTAAGGTTTACGACACCAGTAAGATGTTATGAAAGTATAGATTAGTAATATGTATTCTTTCCACTGTCCACGTTTACTTTTGGTACACACTACAAATACCTCCATACTGGATTTCTCTAAAAGTATCGCATTGCAAAGTAAATGCTTTTGAGTTAGACGTTTACAACAAAGGTGACAGAAAAGTGCGATAAGTGTTGGGAATGTGTTCCTTTCCCAAGAATAGAGTCTGCCCACTGATAAAAGCGCACATTGAGAACGCTCAGGCATTCTAAATCCTACAAACACGTTTACAGAAGTCCTCTCGGTAATATGCCGTCTTAACGGTAAAGTGTCTCTAACCTCTAAACTTTACTCTGTAAAGACCAACAGATAAAATCGGAACAGTGGGGCTGACTCGTCGGGAAGTATAGCGTAGTACAATTTGGCTAATACAGGATTATAGGAATAGCTAGCTAACCTTGGATCAGCCCCTCGTAAAGTGTGTGTTGGACAAGCAATCGATTTGCTACAAAAGGTCTAGCAAAAAAACTCTGTGTGGCTAAATACACCAAAAGAACGTGCGCATTGAAATCGAGATGCACGGTCAGAGACGTACGACAGAGTACATATAAAACGAATGCGCATGATCATGAAATAATTAACATATTCGCGATAATTCGGAAGAATATTTCAAAACATGACGGCTCGAGTGGACTACTCTTCCGTGTAGTGTTCAGTTTCAGTTCATTTATACTTATAGATAGCTAATCGAAGGCAGATCGTCGAAGGAGGGGTCGGATCAGGAGAATCTCGCTGAGCTTAATGATTTACAAGAATACTCTTTTCAGACAAGTTTACTGAGCGGTAATTTGACTAGCGTTCAATTTCTATTCCATTCTAACCGCTATGATGAACCATAGTTATTGCATGGAATGCGCCGGTATGAAAAATACCAACGTAGACTCAAAATAAGCCGCAAAGCCTTCCAAAATGCTAAAAGTATCTACGTAATGGACCATAGTAGCACATATGAAATGGAAGCATACATAGCTATCATACCAACAGAACGACACAGGAATGTCACCTTCAAACCGCTCCCCCCCCCCCCCCCCCCCCCCCCCCCCCCTCCTCCCTCCATGTCTAAAACCGCTCAATTCTCTTGTGACAATCGGTAAATTATTGTTTGCTGTCAAAAAACCACCAAATAGGTAAAGCACGAAGATAAGGAGACGTCCCAAAGCGCCGCTAAACGCCGAGCATTATGTGTTTAAATAAACTCAGCTATGTAAACAAAATGGTCGTAGCACGACGATCTTTTTGTAGGAATTCACATTACTCGTAATCAAGATAGATATCCCATCGTCTAAACCTAATACGGAAAAATTTTTGTGATCGATATATCAACAGAAGCGCCAGGGCAGACAGACTTCATAAGCCAACACAAGCATATAATCCAAACCAAAGATATGTTCATACTTTTCTAAAAAGATGTTGGATGGGAGCTATTTGCGGGTTTTGCGAACCTCAGCATATCTCCCATTTGTGTGTTTTTCACGAGATCGTCGTTCATGGTGGCCCTTTGGTTCGAGGATTGTGTTCACTATGCTAATTTCGTAATTCATAAAGCATTTCGAGATGCAAATACATCTGCCTAAAAACAGTCAACAATACCTTCGCACATTTTTGAGTGATTCAAATTGGTGCTGAATTTATGTTTGCTCATCGGTAAATATACATATATATATACATATATATATATATACATATATATATATATATATATATATATCACCCGTATCATCTGTAGTCCCGTTGGTCGTCGAGTGACTCGAGCGGGCGCTAGTAAATCTTCCGTTTTTCCCTGTCGCGTGCAAGAGTAGCCCAGTGGGTTCTGTTTGCTCTAGGGACTAGTCGAGCATCATATCTTTCTTCAAGGCTCATTATGAAGAACACTGACCATTGAGTCAGTGGTCTTCCTGCAGTACGTTTGACATCCCGAGGAATCCAGTCACTAACGGCTCTTATCCATCGGTTGTCATTCATACGCCTTAAGTGTCCAGCCCACTTTATCTTCGACTGTTTGGCGTAGAGAACGGCATCTTTGATTTTTGATCGTTGACGCAGATCGGAGTTTCGGATCCCATCTCTTACTTGTGTGGAACGGGATACTCCTAGCATCGTCTTTTCGACTGCACAGCGACCAGATTTCAGACGCATGCGTTAAGGCAGGAACCATTGTTAGGTCCAAAAGGTGGGCACGGAGTCGGGAGTTCTTTGTCCTCTTCACTACATCCTCGATTCTCTTGAAAGCTCCCGAAGCCGCTCGTTTCCTTCTGCACAACTCTGGAGCTATGTCGTTCAACATATTCATTTCCCGACTTAGACAGACATAACTGGAGCATTCGGAAATATTCGTTCCGTTGAGCGTGAATGGGGCATGCGAAACCAATCCGTTCTTCATGAACATCATTTTTGTGAGATTTAGTCGAAGACCAACCTTTCCATAGGCTTTATCAAAGTCAGCAAGCATACGTTCTGCTTGGCTAATGTTTGGTGTTATGAGGACGATGTCATCAGCAAGGAAAAAATGATGTTAACTGGTGGCCATCGTTTTTCACTCCCACATTATCTAATTCCAGTGTTCGCATGACGTTCTGAAGGGTGCCGGTAAATAATTTTGGCGAGATGGTATCGCCTTGCCTAACCCCTTTTTGACAACAATGATAATATTGTTGTAGAATGGTGATATTTTGGTTATGAAATTTTTGTGCAGCTCACGAAGAATTTTTATGCACTGAGTAAGGACTCCTTGACCATCAAGGGCTTCGATGACTGCTTCTATTTCAGTTGAGCCAAAGGTCTTCTTTAAATCTATGAAAGTGAGGCAGAACGGTCTTTTGTACTCTCGCGATACTTCAATGAGTCTTGTTATCGTAAAGATGTGGTCCATCGTACTAAATCCTTTTCGAAACCCTGTTTGCTCACACGGCTGCCCTTCGTCCAGTGTTCTGCCAATCCTGTTTAGGATGACTCGAGTGAAAAGTTTGTAGACGACAGACAGCAAGCAGATTGGGCGATAGTTGTCGATATCATGTAGGTCACCCTTCTTGAACAATAACACGGTCTTGCTGGCCTTCCACTGAGCAGGGACCTTACATTCATACAACTAACGTGTGAACAGCCGAGCCAGTGTGTTTACGAGAAGTGACGGAAGGTTCTTCAGGTGTTCTGATCTTATCCTCTCCGGAGCTGGTGTTGTCAATTGTTAACCAAAGAAATAGCATATCGAATTTCAGAAGGGAGAACCGGTGGTATAACATATCCATTTTCCTTTATTTCATAAGACGGAAGGTGGACGTTGCTATCAAAGAGATCTCAGTAGTATTCGTGAATGATTTTCTCAATTGTCTCTCTGGACGTTGTAACTGTTCCGTCCGGGCGTCGGAGTGCAATCATCTTGGTCTTGTAATTGGCGAAGCTTCCGTGGGCCTTGCGAGTGCTTTTCGCAGCCTCTGCAGCTTCGACGATTACTGCTGCTCTTCTCTCTTTAAGATCTTCTTTTATCGCCTGTCTGCATAGTTTTGCAAGTTCGGACGTTAGTTCGCGGTTGCCTGCAGCTCATGCGATTCCATGTTGCCATATCAGGTCCAGTCCTTCTAGAGACAGACGTCTCTTGGTGACTTACGAACTCCTAGCTTTCATAGCACTAGTGTTAAGATGTTGAGTGAGTCGATCGTATTATTTGTCGATGGTATCGACAACGGCATCTTCCCAACAGCCGACTAACGAATTAAATAAGTCCCGGTTTGCGGTGGTACTGAGACTTCATGTTTTGAATTTAGCGGCTTTTTCTCCTTTCCGCCAGAAATAGAATCTTGCACGAAGGAGACGATGGTCTGATCCCGTGTAGAATTTTGGGACAACAGCGACATCCGTTGGGTAAAACCTTCTATTTACTATGATGTGGTCTATTTCGTTGCGGTACATTCCATTGGGAGACTCCCACGCCCAGCGCTGAGGGTAGGGCTTCTGGAATTGCGAGTTGTCATGGATTGTCTTGGTCACCATGACAAACTCAGGTAGCCGCTCACCCTGTTCGTTCCATTCTAATCCGTGGGTCCCAATGTGACGTTCTTCAGACGTTCTTCTTGGTCTGATCTTGGCGTTGAAATCTCCAATGATGACCTTGAAGAATGTATGGTCTTCTCTGTAGAACTTCTCCAAGTCCACATAGAACGCTTCTTCTTCTTCGTAATAGTTTGATGTCGGCGCGTAAACGACGAGGATTGTCAAAGCCGGAATTGATCCACGGCTTTTTAACCGTGAATGTCCGATTTGGGTTGTTAGTTGTTCGAATGGATCGATGTTCATGGACAAACTCGTGTTGACGAGAACTCCGACGCCGCCGACTCCTCTACTGTCGCACGTTCCGAGGAACAGTTCTTCTCCAGTGTCATAGACGGCGTTGAAAGCGTGGCGTCTTCTCGTCTCGACCAGGCCGATGATGCTGTGGCTAATCTTTCTTGCTTGCATAAACAAGTCTTCTATCGAGGACTCTCATGCAAGTGTATGTGCATTGTAGGTACAGATCGTCACCTTCTTTTTTAGTGATATAGGCAGCTTCCATTGGCCCTGAAATTTTAGCAGCTTCTCAGTACTCGTCCTATCCAACGCTGCCGAATTGTAGGCTCTTTCGGGGTCAGTGGAATGAGGCCCGTTCCTTTTACTGTTTTTAGCTTTTTGATACCCACGTACATCTTGCTGTGCTCTGACCGTAGGGGATAGGTATACTCACAGGTAGGTTGCCAGGCTCTCCCAGAGTGGACATGGAGCTTATTTGTCGGGGACGACTTCTAACCGTCTCCCATATACTTCCTTATCACTTGAATGCAGGCTTTTGGCCGAATTGACTCGTAGAATACAATCCGCATAAGCGAGAACGCACTCACATCATGCATGAATACGCCTAGCAAATACAGAAAGCATGTGCCAAATCGGCGCAGCACAAACAGGGAGTCCACCCACTGGATCCACCTGCGTCTCAGGTAAGCAGAGGTCGCTTTTGGTCCACGATTAACCTCCTATCCGTCACCTGGGGACGCGCCACGTAGCCTCTCGATTAACCAGCTATCAAGATCCCTCACATGAGTGAGATCCGCAGGTATATATATACATATATATATATATATATATATATACGTATATATGTATGTATATGTTTATATATATTGGAAGGGTTAATTCCAGAAAGTTTGAAATACATAGTTACATTCTTACAGCGGAGATATCTCCGATGAATGCGGTACTATGGGAAGAAAACAAGCTGAGGCGGAATTCTGAACACGTGAACTTCTGAGTTGTCCCAATGTAGGTTTGTAATTACACCGATGTGTTTCTCATCGCAGCATGAGATTTTCATGAACCACCACTTTTCTTCCGATCTAATCACAACTCTATCGTTTTCTACGCCTTAATGACTTATTTTCAACAAGTCACATGCCTCAATTGTATTCTTCTAAAAGACGGTGAGGTGGTCTGTAAACCTGTGAAATCAATTCATGAAAAAGTCATGAGGAAATATGATGAGAATTTCCTTTCTTGAAAGAACCTAAGTAAGTATCTAACAAAGTTTATTATGAGTTAGATTATGTTTGCCTAAAGGTAAAAGACCAGGTTATTTTTGAGCATGTAAACTTCACTTAAAACTCATACAGTTCAGAATGCGTTGAAGCAAGGGTTTTCATCTACCCAATGTTTTACTGTTTCATAGCTGGTTTAAATCGTTCTTGGGTTTCACACTGCGGTGCACAATGGCACTCATTCTAAAGGCTTCTGGCCTTCCGGCTTGTTACATCTATTCTCGATCGGTCGACTGACTAATTGTAGGATTCACCACCGTCGCAGGAATTGCTGCCATCCCGAGGAAAATCGAGTTGCAACTTTCAATTCATTTTCGTAACGAGTGGAGACGGTCTGTGTTTGAGAGCCGGAAAGGAACTCACGAAGCAACCAAAGGATTCCAGCGTAAATCACACCCGACCAACACTGAACATATCAACGAGTAGAGAACACCAGGATCTTCAATGTGTATCCAAATTCATAACCGAGGCTAACCAACCTATGTTAGTACAGGACAACGAAAAAAGTGGAAGAAGTGCTTGCTGGATCTCGTACTTGTAGAGTCGAGGAATCTTTGTATGCAAGCACCACGAGAACTTCCCATCAGTGCGTATGCTCTTTTATCCTCATGGAGCGACTTATCAACAATGCGATAGCGAACAGCTATAACGAGAAGCTGCCACCAATGCAGGATTTTTTCTCTTGGGATAGCAGGAAACCGACGGAAGAGATTTTTCTCGTTGTACAATTATGGAAGCAGGTTACTGCAGTTAATGCGCAGGAAAAGTTAATCTAAACGGCACCGACAGAGTGATTTTTGATTCGAGGCTGTTGAACGTCTTTAAGTCCACTACGGCTAGAGTTAGGGGAAAGGTACTACTCGAAACAGATTTTGTCGTCTTAGTCATCGTCTGCATCTGAAACATGTATCAGATGCACTTTCAGAATCTAGTTGCTCAGATGGATGAGCACGATCCAAATTCCCTATTCGCGGCAAGATAATCTTCTTTAAGGACTACTAGGACATGATCAACAAGGAAGTTTGTATGATCTGCGACTTTCTGAGCGAAAAAAGCCAGTTGTCGCCTATGATTATAACTCGGGTAATTACTTGATACTTGAACGAATCGTCCTCACTGGTTATGCAGGCTCAATCGTAATCTCCATTTTTCAGAGATTTGCTGGTTAAGCCATTGTGGTTCCCTGGAATCCTCAGGTCAGCCTGGCCAAAGTCTGCCCCAGTTCGTCACCACGACAAGCAGTCACAGCCCTTGTGGATCAGAGGGAGATTTGCCACCATGCGACTTTGATACCAGGACGGTGGTGGATCCTGGTATTGGTTTACTCTTAGCTAGGCTTCCTGATGGAAACAGCGGACTCCTTCTCAGCTTGGGAGACTCTGCCGGTGGGAAAAATCTCGTCGCTGTACATCGCAGTCCGACACCCAGGAAAACCTCCCAGCCACGATGAGCTGGTAAACCGTTGGGAGGAACTCGGATATCAAAGGGAATAATTAGGTATAGTTTTCTCCATATTAATTCGGCGCAGTGTTTGTGTACGATGACTGCAGCACGGGAAAGATTGCAAAGAAAATTGGTTAGTACCAATTTAGTACCGCAATGCAGGCTGTAGAAATCACATCTTTGTTAATTGAGAACTGATGAAACACCACATTCCTGAAGAGAACTATGTACATTCAATACAAGGGTGAAAACAGTCAGCTAGAACAACTATCCAGAATTTACATAGTGGAAAATAACACGCATAAGAGTAGCGTATGGGAAAAAAAATTCGCAACATCCGATCAAGGACAAGATGTCTTCAAACTCGTGAACATCTGAGAAACAGCAACCGACTTAGCACACATTATTGATCTCGTAGGTCAAGAACGAAGCGCGCATTACCGATTTTGGAGGTCAAGAACGACTACGACTACCTCGTTCCAACCTAGTATACCGCGAATCTTCGTGAGCTATAAAGAAATTTTGTAGCCGTTATATCACACACTATAACAAACGTAAACGGAGGTGTTCTAGAAAGTAAGACCTTTACAGAAAACGCTAGACATGCATTGATGTCAGTGCATTTGGTCTGAAAATAATTACCACATTCAAGTTCAAACCAACATATTTGAACTGATAACGAAAGTTGTTGAATAGATTGGGAAGAGTCAGAAGTTGCAGTTCGTTGCCAACAAGATAAAAGCCTTACTACTCCGCAAAGACAAAAATCTGATTTTCTGGACCCGACGAAACTGATTGTTTGATCAAGACTCTGAAATCGAGCACGGATGCAACTCAACAAGCGGGGATTCCTCTACTAGAACACAGCGTAGATCCACGATGTAAGGCGGTAGATCAAAGCCTCTTCGGCAAGTATGTGGAGCTCTCAACTCCCTAAATACTCTACTGATTCAGAATTTATCGCTAGGCCATGAGAAACGAGCGTCGTGCGTTGCTTCTTAATTATTCAATCCGCTACCGAATGTGTGATTATATGAACAACTTTGAATTGGAAAACGTAAGTGTTAATTTTCTTTAGAAGTATACACAGTCTATGACAACAATGCGCATACAGAGTGGTCAGTGAGTAACGCAGCGGTAATGATCCCGCTCATTAGGCAATCAACCAACCAACCAGACCCTGGTTCGGCGCCGTACCGAGGCAACCAGGCCTCCAGTTGGAAGATTGCTATCACACTAGTCTGTGACAAGCCGAATCCGTCCAATCCATGTGGAACGACCTAGTGCGGTTTCACAGGATTCTAGGAAGCATCAACTACCGACCAGCATTTAACGAAATTCATGACGAGGACGAAACTCCTCAAGCAGCAGCCGAAGTCACACGGAAGGAAGGTTCAAACGCTTCGTGGATGGTGGAAGCGAGAAAGTGAATGGAATGCAAGAAGTGCTAGGATCCGCAAAGTATACGTGAAGGATGGGTCATGTAAAATAAAGTTAAAAAATACACACAGGTGTTAACACCGCCATGGTTGGCAGCAACGAAGTAAAAATTAGTGCTTAGGAAAGCAGATCATGAGAAGGCACACCTATATGCGAAGACGATGGATTGCAATCAAAGTCTACTGTATAAAAGAGGTAGTAGTTGAAGTAGAGAACAGTTCACGACAGAATAACCACATGATGAGATTAACACGTAACTGTCTTAAATACATCAGCCGACTGTGAGTAGAGTACATGACAGGCGAAGAAACCACGTGCTGCACGGGACAGCCGCCTAGGTACAGCGATCGATCAGCGTGCCGTCGACGAAAAGCCATGCGCGCTTCCGTCGTTCCGGACACGGAGGGGGCTGCTGCCCGGAAAAGTTGCGATCGCAACTATTCAAACAACCACAAAGATGCTGAGACGTGAGCGAAATTCGAAGCCTCAAGTGGGCTTCGAATCCTAGATTATGCTTACTAGGGTTCACGTTCCATCCACCACATCATTCGAGGCCTTTGCTTTTTGTTTCTCTCAGCCTTGTTTTCACTTTATCGATGCTCTCAACAATCACCCGTCTACGGGTATGTTCTAGAATGATGTGCCATTCCGCTACTAACGACCGAAGAGTATCTCAATACTATAAAAATTCTTCTTGTATTAGTCAGAGGTAAGGATAAAAGGCAGCCTTAAAGCCTCTAGAACAACAGTTGGAATGTTCCGCATAGCTTATAGAGCACACTTAAAGGAAAGCCCCATGATAATTACGGAATTTGCATCAGTCACCATTCGTTATCACAATAATCGTGTATGACGTTCCTGTATAGCATAGATTATTTTGGCAGAATTCTTTAAAAGGAAGCATCCCATAGCTTTTAGTTCCGACTCTTGGATAAGCCTATTATATGAGGCTAAGAACTGTCGCAGTCTACCCTTGTAGGGCACATTTAATCATTCTGCAATGCTTTGACGCTTTGAACTTTGACAATATTTAAAAAACTGAAGTGTCCAAAGGGAGAATTCCAGGAATTTTAACACAACATGGGTAACCGTGGATATTATTGTTGACCCGTGTAATTCCATGCCATACCGAACGTAATTCCTCTTGTTCAACCCCTTCATTACTACAGATATTAACTTGGCAAGAGAAGCATCGTATGGCTCCAGAAGATCAGAATATCATCATACTAGTATAAGAAAACTTGTACATCTTTGGCGAAACTTCGTAGATTTTTGGCGTCAAATTGTGAAGTTCACCATGAGTTGATACGTGTTTGGTTCAAGTTCGAAGGATAAATTATTAGTTTTACCCAAGTATGTATTGAGCGCAATGCATAGAGTTGAAAATGTTTTCAATTTGGGCAAGTGCTTATCATTCGCAGAAGCCATATTCTGTATATTCGCACCATACGAAAAAGAAAGACCATATGACATCTTCTTCTTTAATATCCAGTATATCTCAAGTATAGCGCAGTGTTTAAATGTGCCTGGCAATATACAGGTGGTTCTTGGTTCGATCCTGCACCCAACAGTCGTTCAGCATTCGATCGTTGCGGTGTTGGCAAGTTAGTACCAAACATGTCTGGGAGGATGGCAGCACTGGATTGATACATCGGTATGTCACTGTGAGTTATTGTATAGAACCAGATATGCATTCCATCACCTCTACACTGTTTGATAAAGTCGAATGTATGGTGCATTCCTCAGGTATTGATAAACGTTGAGAGCTTCAAGAGCTTTTAGAGCTTTACTATCTAATACATGTTACAGAGACGCCAAATGCACTCTAACAAAAGGAACCATAAAAACTCAGCCAAGGTAACCATATTTAATACACGTTTTACGTCTATTTAATTTAATTACATGTAGTAAGATTCGAGCAGGAATCTGAGTGGTAAGCAATACCCGTACAGCAATCGGTGGGGCGTGCAACAATACATGAGCACATGTAGGTAAGGAAATTGGAACATTCCTACGGAAGAAGAAGCTAAACAACGACACTTAACCGTCTTTCACTAAGAGCTACAATTCTACAAGAATACAGTAAAGCTTGAGTACTACAACACAGATGTAACAATTGGTCGGAAATCGATGGTTGCAAAAAATGCTCAGCAAATGGAGAACTGAACAATTACCTCATGATAATTATCAGTAGAAAAATCATGCGTCAGTAGTAACTGACAAGGCGGCAAATAAGTAGACTCAGAAGAAACTAGTTGGTCACGTTAGAATCCATTCGGTTCGTAGGCAGGAAGAGGCGACACGGAATCCGACTTTACTCGACGAAGTACGCCAAGCTGACAAATAGTTTTGTTATTCAAGACGAATTTTATGACAGCTTATTTGAAATAGTTGTAATTCCTAAAGTCGAAAGTTCCTAGCCTTTAAATAACCTATCTAGCTTCAATGATGCTGAGATATTTGCAAAACTCCGATAGAGATAGACGAAACGAAAGACCCGTATGGTGTGGTGGTGAACGCGTTACTCCCCGGAAAGGACAATAGCGCGTTCGTTCCCCATCGCAGACACCTGCGATCTGGAGTTTTGCAAATATCTCAGCATCATTGAAGTTATATTTCGCAACTGCTATCAAACAAAATAAGCAGTAAATAATAAGTTAAAATTGTAGTCTATCTAATTCAAATAATGTATTTACACCCAGGTTGAAGGCCGAAAAACTCACATGAGAGCGTGGTAATTCAAAGAAAATCAACCACTATAATGCTGAGATATTTACAAAACTTAAACCCCAGGCCACCGTAAAGGGTATTCGAGAGTTCGAACTTGGCCTGGTTTCCAAGTTTTACAAATATCTCATCATCATTTTGGTTGTATTTCACATAATACCCTGCCGTGAAAAAATCATAAGCAGCAGATAAAAAGTTATAAATTGTGGTTTCATAGAAAACCGTCGCAGGAATAACTCGAAATAGAAGTCAGGTGACATGTGCCCGCTTCTCATCATTATGGGACTTTACAAATATAACTAGCGAGTACGTAAAACAGATATTTCTCGAAGTCAGACGATAGAGAACCCTACAAGAAAAAGAAAAATGGCAATAATTACCTTGACAACAGTGAAAATAATACCGACGATCATGATAACAGATCCAACAGCAGCGACCGTTGTTGTGAACAAATGTGCCAACCACTCGACTCGGATTAGATCACTCTTGATGATGTTTAAAGTGTCCTCATCTATGGTCGCTTCTTCATGAATGATTAGCACCGGAACCAGCGATGAGCGAGTCTTGTTCATATTCACTCTGAAGAACAACTACGTGCCAATCAGACTTGAAGATAAGAAAAGTACCGACAGATGTCACTCACGGGAATATCAGATCGCGGCCTTTCCACATTTCGATGTTGATCTGATAGGACCGCTGAGCACGAAGCACTGCACCCAAACGCTAAAACTTTATTGTTGTGCCTAATTTAATTTTTACTTCACTTTGCACTTCAATTAACTAAATAGTTAACACTTCATCTTTAGTTCGTATTCATCATAAAAACTTTAAAGGGAAAGCAAAAAAAAAGAAGGAAAAAGAAGAAAAAAAGAAAGAGGAAAGCTGAGAGAACTGCGATTTAGAAACGAATATGGTCCTAATGTAATTAAAGGAAAATAATAGAGCCTTACAGGTTCAAGATCAACAAAAATGATATCTCGTTCTGGATCCGTGCTATTAAGTCCTTTTACTGACTGGCGAACCTCGTCAGGTGCAAAGTTGAAGTTTGGAAGTGAGACCATAATAGGAGGTTGGCCTAAACTATGTACAAATCTTAAACTACCCTCATATTTGAGTCGAACTTCCTCTCTCCAGATTACAGATCACTAAGGAATTCCATTACTGATAGCATGTTCCCACTGTGAATCTGTGAAAAAAAAACTAACAATTTACGAAACTCTCTTAGGTAACCAGTTTTAAAGCACTAACTAAGCCAAATGGCTAGGCGCAAGCAGTATGCCCATTTTAGAATAAGATTCCGAGAGTTGTTGAGGACCAGGTACCTTAGTAAATTTCTCGAACTGTTACGAAAACTTAACACCTACTGCGTTATAATAACCTTTATAATTTGCTTGTCAAGTTCTAGTCCTTCGCCTTGCCAGGATAGCAGTAAACTACAACGGCGATTGATGGATCAGGAACTTTAAAAAGGAGCACGAAATGGGAACGAAAACCGTTTTACTGCATTCTTGTCTACAGGATGCCTCTCCCGTAGAAATACACTTTACCAGAAGAAGAATGTCCCAGCTGGTCGTACGAGTCACATAATGCTAAGACGTTTACGGAGATCGACTTCCTCCTTATAGACGGAGGATGGTGACTTCTTGACATACACGTAGCCTCACAATCTGTGCTGGAAATCGCTGCTCTCTTCATTGAAAGATTCGATCGAGTTGCAGATTGGAAAAAAATTCTTCTCAATCACCAAAAAACAGTTAAATTTATCACTAATAGATTAAGACTCGACCTACAAGTGCGAGTTGCTTACTGAAACGCCATGGAGTTGTCCGAGAACAGCAGAAAGCTGAAACTCTATTCTATTGTAATACGTTTAATTAACATGGTCGATAACAAATCTTTGATGCAGAGAACCTTTGTAGGACGATTTACATCAATATAGGCAAAAAAAACCCTTGTACAAGCAGCTCAAACACTAACTAACCTAAAGAAATGCCGTTAGGACCTCTGCGAACACAGTACTTCACTGTCGGCCCTAACGAACGAAGATCGAATCGCTACCACTTTCACCATGATAAGCACGATATGACGTTAATAATGGGAGCGTTATACACCAATCTTTTCTGTTCTAGAACCCTTTTCTCGAACGTTGAAACAACACCATGAGAAAAACCTCACGGAAGTTCAAGATGTGGTAGAAATCATGAAACAAGTCCATTCCCTTGCAGATGAAACTTAGAAATTGCATGGAACAGATGGAGACCTCGTGAATTGCCAATTTGTCCAAGAAGGTAACCAAAAGAATTATCGTAACTATCGCTTGATTTGCTTGTTCAGTGCGTTTTATAAGCTCTTCACGAGGGTTGTCCTACGCGGCTTATAAAGAACACTAGATGAGAAGCAACCAGCTCATCAAATATCGATAGACGCTCTGTTGCATGGACTACAACCGAACCGTGTCCCTTTCATAGGAGTTTGTCGGAAGTACCGTCTGTCCGTGTCCTAACCTTTATCGACTACGAAAAAGCGTTTGACAGCTGGGAAACGAATGTAGTTCTGTCAGCGCTCGTCAACAAAGAGGACATATGTGGTATAAGAACTCTAGTTGACAGCCACCGTAATTGCAGCACAAAAAGGCAGCTTTTATATCGATCTGTTACCATTTCCATGTAAGAACAGGTGGTGATACAATCTCTTAAGCGTTGTTTATTGCAACATTGGAGTGCACAACAGAGTTATTGTTCATTGGGAAAAGGGCATACGCAAATGTTCGCCAATTCCAGGTTTTGCTGACGATATGGTGAACTTTTTGAGAAGGACCAGTGAAGCTGATGTGATGTTCAAAGAATCAAATAAAGCGAGGAAAAAGAAAAAACTGCGCATAAATACTGACAGAGACCCAATTCATGAAAAAACCACGGTGCAAAGGCGATCCAGTCGAATTTGGTGCTTTTCTGATTACGGACGCCACCTAGTAAGTATAACTTTGACGCTCAGTGGACATGGAGATGAACAACAGGAAGAAGGAATTAAAAAGAGGAATAAAAGCAGCATGGTTCGCATTCTAGCCTATCAAAGAAGGTACTGACCATGTAGGAGACCCATGACTCCGCACTCGTACTTTTAACTCAACAGTCCATCAGCGCTCTATCATTTAGCAAAGACGTGGGCTGATACTTCAGCCAGGTCGAAAATTCTGTGCACGACACACAGGGAGCATGAACAATGTCTTCTGAAATATAAATGCTATACATTTGTTCTAGAGTAACACGCTGTTCGGACCTCTTCTCTAGACTTCTTTTTTAGACTTTTTAGTCCCCCTTCCGTCATCCGCGACCACGCTCCAATCAAGCCACCACCATGGACGATGACTGTGAGGCAAAGAAACGGAAGGAAAACGTGGTGGTAATGGGACTATTCATAATGACGAGCCCTTTAAGTATCTAAGCAAGAAGGCAATTTACATACCAACGAAAACAGGTGCAATAACCTATGGGAATAATTTCTTGTTTTCTGATGAGCAGACACGAGGTCGTTAAAATACTATTCGTTCCACACCGACTAACACTTCGGCAGATATTTTTAAACTTCTTATGTTGTACTGTTTCCATTTACCACATTGTATTATTGCAGCTATAGATTTATTTATATTCAAATTATTTAATGTACTATGTCATCTATTTTATATTTTCATATTGCCACTCAATATTTATTTATTCACCATTTACTAGGCTATTTGTTGTTTCCACTGTATTATTTATAACACTAACTGCATCACATTTCACTGTCTGCTTGCTAAGCAGACAACAAGGTCGTTGTTACACTATTTATTCACAACAGTAGCTGACTTTTCGGCAGCTTCGAATCATAACCCAAGTAGGAAGATTCAACACATAAATTTCATTTGCATGTAGGCACCTCCTTTTAAATAATCACCGTTTCGTTCCTTATAAGTCTTCCAGTTAATTGATGGAGACCAAACACACAGAGTCTTACATGGGTGAAGAATATGTCTAGATGAGATTAAAAAAATCAGTCTGAGGTCGGTCACGAAATCAGAAGGTGTTCTCATTCCAGTTCATTTTTGGACTTTTAGAATTTTCCAAAACGCTTCACAGTTTTATATAAAAGTGACTGAGCATATCCATATGAAATTGACCTTTCCAGACCTTGAAGAAGGCGAAAACACCGAAAAGTCAGCAATTGTGGATAAATAGCTTAGTGACAAATTCGTGCCTGCTCGTCAAGTGGGTTAGTGATCAGCTCCTACGTGCATAGAAAAGCCGCCCTGGGATTTGTATTCCAGGTCTATTACTTTTCCGTTTAGAAGAGAAAGCGAATATTCTTCTTTATAAAACAATTATTCGATTGGATTCTATAAAGGGACATAATTATACAACTTACTGCGCAAACACTTGCTAATTTCGAGTAAACCTTTCGGAAAACAGTAGTCCGTTTCTTTTTGTGAGTCGA
This sequence comes from Angiostrongylus costaricensis, assembly GCA_900624975.1. Taxonomy (NCBI): domain Eukaryota; kingdom Metazoa; phylum Nematoda; class Chromadorea; order Rhabditida; family Metastrongylidae; genus Angiostrongylus; species Angiostrongylus costaricensis. The sequence goes on from UYYA01000474.1 coordinate 53,423, forward strand.
AGAACTTCTGAAATGAGCTTTCCTCATGGTTGTACAAGTGATAAACATTTCTGAAGAGAAATGTGAAAAGGCAGGACAGTAATTACCAGGTCAGTATGGACTGAACTTCTCGCTCATTAATTTAAGAACAGTACTTCTTACGCCACACGTTGGTGCAAAAGCAGTGAATGATTTTTTCACCTTATCTGTAGGATTGCAGAATCCATCGTTCTCGGGGATGGTAGGATCGAATACTTCGGGTGGAATTATGAAACGAAACGCTGGCACGCCATTATATTCCACTTCTTTTTGGAATTCCAGCCAAACCGATCTGGAATTTGAAAGCAGCTGTTCGTTTATTTCACTTTTAGGCATTTAAGCCTCTTAAAAAATAAAAAAACGAACTAACATTTACTGAAAAATAATGAGTGATACAAATGGATTGCAGTCTCCACAAAATGCTTAGCTGTATGACTACGAATAGTACACAATTCCCAACTAGTCCACTGTTTCAACAAAAGACACCATTGCACAGTGTAGTTGTGTATGTAATCATTTTTTTCCGCAGATTATTAAGTTGCTCCAAAATTGATGCACGACATACAATTCCGCTTTTCTAGTACATGTTTCAGTAGTAATTTTTCTTGAACGCTTTAATCTTGTATTTTATATATCTTTGCCATTATATTCTGATTTGGACGCTTGGACAGCCCGTCCTCACCGCTTGTGCGGGCTCTAGCATAATTTCCAATTTTTCGGAACTTTGCTGGCTCAGCCATTCTGGTTCCCCGGAGTGCCGAGGTCGGTTAAGTCAAACAAAGTCTGCCCCAGGTGGTCACCACCACAGGCAGTCCCAGCCCTTGTGGACCAGAGAGAGATTTATTACCATGCTTCATACCAGCACGGTGGTGGATCGTGGCATTGGTTTACTCATAGCTAGGCTTCCTGACGAAAAGGCCGGACACCTCAGTTTAGGAGGCCCAGCTGGGGTGATGAATCGTACTGTACGTCGCAGCCCGACACCCAGGAACACCTCTCATCCACGATGAAGCGGTAAACCATATATATATATATATATAT